>DWMY01000747.1:0-19815 GCA_018249775.1 Heliconius hecalesia formosus | reverse complement strand
GTGGATATTGCTCGTAGTCTACTGGGGCACGATGACGTCATTAATCTCCATGTAATGTTCACCCAAATAGACCTCGTGCACGGGACATTTGATACAGCTACCTAATATCTAAAGCTGACTTAAAATTAAACATTAATTTTATTGAATATTGAAATCTTGAACTCCTAAATGTTTATATATACTTTCTATCCCGCATATAGCAGGTTAGGCAGAAGGAAACTAGTGTTGAGAAATTCCGTTCCCCACATTCCACCGATTTTTTGACATATTGCTTGTTAAGTGGTGGAACTCAAAATCGCGCTTTGCTTTGCTTTGCTTTTGATCGAAGAAATGAAAATAACAAAAAGATTATTATCTTTATTCCTCCAAGTGGGAATCAAATCCAGTATGGCCTCATATATATTTATACAAATATTTATATTTTTGTTATATTATCATCATCAGTGGCTTCCCATGATTGTAACCCGATCGTCGGTGCATTTAATAGGGGACATGCCCAGCGTCATCCGATCCGTGGTTACCACTCGAGAACCATTCCGCCCAACGGCCATAAGTGAGTTCTTCTCGCTGATGATTCCATCCCCCCACAGCAATTCTTTGAAAAAAACTTCTATTCTTTCAGCAATGTCAATATATTTTTTTTCTCCTATTGATGTTATTATTTCCTATCAAAAAAATATCATATATTTATATATAATATTTTATTCCAATGTTATATAAAATATTCTTATACACTTATACACCGGTGCACTGGTAGATATTCTGCTACTACTACTAGTATTTCAGTTTGATTTGCAATATAGGCAGGGAGGCGTGACGTACACCAGGACCATCTTGTCACACCGCAACCAGATCTTCTGCCGCACTAAATACATATAACGTATTTCTTATAGGTTAACACATATGTTTCAACGTCTGTAAGTCAAATATGCTAGTTTGAAATGGTCCTAGCTTCTATTATCACTCGGAGAAATTATAATTTCTCTCTTTTAATAAGAAAAATTTAACAGTCAACACAGTACGTTCTACGTGTATGTTTTAGTTTTTTTTTAGCTTCGAGCTTAATCAACTAGCGTCACAATGCTCCATTTTACGTACTGTCTGTCTGAATTCAAAACATTATGTGAAAGAAACTCGTCATCTGCCAGAGCAGAGAAATGAAAATATAAATAATTCATTACCCAAAATAGGAATCGAATCTGAAACAAAACCTGTAAAAGTCAGACGTAGTCTGCCCACTGCGTCACAATTGCCTCATATTATATATGTTTAGTAAGTATTAATATAAAAATGTTATTTAATCACATTTTTATCATTTCCAGTAAACTAGTAAATTAGCAAGTTAGTCGAAGCTAATTGGAAACTAATAGCTATTTCCCTTGTGAATTGATAAATAACACGAAATCGCCTTGTGAAAAGATTTAATGAGAATTGAAAAAAATGTGAACGGAAATCATATCTGTTCTAAAAAAATATTTTATTTGGTAAATTCTTCATTGAAAGATAAAATTACTTTAGACCTTTATTTCTTTATTTAAATAATGTACCGTGTTTCGTTACAAGAATTAATATAATTTTCTTTCTTGAAATTATTTGAATACTAAGTATAATTATAGATATTCTTACTTTATATATTAAATTATATTATGCAAAAAATCTTATCAATTATAAAAAACATTCATTATAAATTCAGATTTAATTTTTTTAGCGCCATTGTGTATCTCATACACAGCCGAGTTTGCAGAGGTAACCTAGTATTAAGACAGACCACGATTTCCACTGAATTCTGGAGGTATTGCGTGTTGAGTGGCGGAACGTTTTGCTCCGACACTAGAGCGAAGAAAATGGAAATATTAAATATTTTATTTCTTTGAGTGGAAATCGAACCGACAACTTGTCACATTTACATTTACACTTTGAGCCCCTGCGGCACATTTGGCCTCATGTACACACATATTTCAAATTGAGGTAAAATAAACTTTTTGTTTTTTATTATGCTTTAAATGTCAACAATTACTACACTTTATACATATTAATATATAAAAAATAAAAAATCATTTATATTTTAATATATTTTATAAAAACTATATTATATATATCCATAAGTGATTCATTTTCTCGCTGTAGTAAAAAAACAAAGCGCGGCGTTGAGTTTCACCACTCACACTCTCATAAAGTATCTCGAAAATGGTCGCGAAATGTGGGCAATGGAATTTCTTAGCACTAGGTTCCCTCTGCGGGATACAAAGTAAAGCTAAAAGAGAGATTTATACACACAAAAGATATAATTAATCTTTATACTGTACTATAAATATACATTACAATACACCAGGGTACAATATAACTAAAAGTATTCCTTAGCAAAATACAGTTTATAATCTCTTATTTTATACATTCAGTACTTACATACAAATTGTAAAAAGTATCTTATCACTGTAAAAAGCTTTTAATCGCGCACTCACAGCTGCCAACTCACAGTAAAGAGACCGCAGAACAACAGATGCTTACAGATAAGAATTCCGGACGTCTGCTTTAGGCTAACTTCAAACTGATTTTACTTTATTTTTTTACTTTATTATCGATTACCTAATATAATATCAATGGTGGCAACTGGCGATACAGAGGTAGTTTTATGTTTTCGATTCAAAAAATTTTTTAAAGAAAGAATTGATAGAAAAAAGACGTTTACCATAATCGAATTGTAAGATGTGTTGAAGTAACATATCAATAATAAGAAGCTATTCGTGTTGTTACTTTTGATATATTAGTAGAGTAATATAACTGTAATAATTGCATATTAACTCCTGTACAGTTTTTAAATTAGTTACATATATTATATGAACGAACCAACCAAAAAATCTTTGTATTTACTTGATATTTCTTGCAAGATCATTCTTTATCTCTGTGTTGAATTAATTACGACTTAAACTTAATACCAAAACGAAACTAACAAAGGTAATCACCATTAACAATTCAATTTTGTTTACTTTATTGTATAAAATATTATATAACAATGCTTCAAAAATGTATATTTTTATCAACAGTCATATAATCCAGACGTTTCGAATGTCATTGTTTAGCCAGGGATCTTACTATCGCGATTGCTATATAACATTCGCAGGCAAACTAATGCCTTAAGTTCATTCAAATGACGGTAACTTCTTTTTTAATGAACTGATTTTGATGAAACAAACTTTAATTGTTGAGTTAAAACAAAGCAATTGGTGAAACTTTTAAGTAAATCGGTTCAGTAATTTCAGAGAAAAATGTGGACATACATATCGACAGACAGACAAGAAATTTAAAAAAAATATTTTTGCTTTCTATTATTCTTTTTAAGTGTCCCTCTATCCATTTCAGTCAAAATTAGTCAATGTACAGACAAAATATTTTATATATTTTTTTAAAATATAGCTCAATTGTCTTTGGAAATATCCTTCATGATGATCTATTTGTCATACGCTTGAACCAATTTTCAAATCACTTTGTCCATCCTAAAGCCCAGTCGCGGCGCAAGGGCACAAAGTGTGACTGTAAAATCGACTGGATGTGGGTTCGATACACCCCCCCTCGAGGAAATTAAATATTTACTTGCATTTATATTTTCATTTCTTCGCTCTAGTGTCGAGACTAAGCGCGGCGTTGAGTTCCGCCACTCAACACGCAATGCCTCCATAACTCAGCGGAAAGTGGGGTACGGTGTGTCTTAACACTAGGTTCCCCCTGCCTGACTCGATTTCTAATTAAGTTACTTTCCAAACATAGTTTGTAAATGCATCAATAACTTTTCCTAGCACTACAAGTCAATTTATTTTTTATATTCGGGAAAGAAAGAAGTTATTTTTTGATTGCATTGACTTAGAAGCTTCATTTCTTCTTTGCTCTACGGAATCGTGAACATATTATATAAGGGGGAATATTTGATGTTAATTTCAGCTTGATACCTCCATGCGATTTCCAAATAAATGGTTTTGACAGACGAAAGACTAAGTGATCCTATAAGGATTCCGTTTTCCCTTTTGAGGTACGAAATTCTAAAACAAGGATTTTCCAATTATTTTAAGAAGCTTATAAGGCTCAGCGCGTTAAAAAGCAACAAGCATTTTCAAATAGTTCAGACCGCTCTTATTAGTATAATTATATATTAAGTAAACGCATTTATAAACTATACAAATCCAAATCAAATGATTAATCCCTAGTTTAAAAGAGACCTTATTTGTAAAAATTGCAATTTAAGAGCACCAAACAATTTAAGTGAAGCGCTGTATTTGTTACTGTCGTATACTACCAATAAGTTTTAAAATCCTTGTGATTAAATGAAAACATCTAAGCGCATCTATATTGTATTTCCTAGAAAATCTGCTGAATTAAATTGGATAAAAATATTGATAGACAAATAAAATTGAAGCTTAATATTATTGATATCTAAATATGGTTAGATGATATAAATTATAATTTTTTTCCACTATCAACATTATTTTTTATATACCTATATTTATCTTGTTTTTTTTTACCTTCACGCAATATTTCGGATTTAGACAAAGAGAACCTTTTGTTAAGATACGGCGTTATCCAACAATGAAATAATAATAATAATAACGGGGAAACCCGCTCATGAGCTCCTCGTGATGGTGAAACCGGTGCACACCTCTCTACACCCTTAGCCGACCACGCCGATGTTGCGCCCAAGGCCCTACGCCGCTTTGTGGGGGCCCATCTAATGGGAGGCGAGTCACCGTCCGCTAACCATTCAATTTGAGACTATTGTAAAGGCGGACGTCCGTTAGTCTCACTCAATAGCCCAGTAGCCAGTCCATCCAAATTCCATTCCATAGTCGTAGTTTAGATTTCCACATTTTCCATAGTTCCTACGCATTAACCGGCGACCATCTCTGGGCAATTACCTGTGGTTACCCACAGATGGATCCCGGCTGATGCGTCACAGTTAAACATTTCTATATTCTCTAAGGGGCCTCTACGTGTTGGACCTGTGTCCCCACGCAAGCCTTCCAAAGGACCGGGTTCTTTTGAACCCGTGAACTATGAAAGAGAAACATAATAATAATAATATGAAATAATAATAATTTCCCCGAGTGGGGATCGAACCCACAACCCTCACGTTACAGTCACACGATTGTGCCCCTGGCCACGACAACCTCTATCTTTATTGATATCAAGATCTAAGTCTTCAATTTAAATCTTTACTTATGGCTATATAACGTTAAAATAAATTACTGTAGTTAATTTTCTTCACAAAACTACACATTTATGCTTTTATAATACTAATAAAGAATAATCGAATCAAGCTCACCTTAACTCTGTTTACTTGTTCTCTCATTATAATTTTATTAAAACAAAGAACGGTAGGAAACCGAGCTCAAGCTTAAAATTAAAGTCATAATATATCTGTGAAATATCTCTCGACGACTAGAGATGCGGAGTTCTGTGTTAATTACTTAAATATTAAAACGTCCATGATGCGGAGATGTCAGGTGCGCTTAAGTTTATATCACCACCTCTTTTGTTCTCAACTTTCACAAAACACGCCTGAATATGTCATACCTACTTAACAGTGTTATACATATCGACGACTACATATATGTATATTTGCTACGGAGACTTAATTAATCTTCCGAAAATAAAGTTGGAATCACTTGAGTGTAAACACTTATCAGTAACTATCCCGCAGTTTCGCACGATTAACATTAGAGCCAAGTTATAACAAATCTTTACATACATTATAGTTTATGTTATAGTGTTATTCTGATATATAAACTATATTATTATATAGGTTCATCTAAAACAATTCAGCAGTTTTTGAAAGTGGTTCAAATATCCATCCATCCTCACAAACCTGTCACATTTATAATATTAGTAGGAAAGGATTTACATAGTGCATATGATTTTATATATATTCAAATTAGAATTGGATTGAATATATAATGTTTACAGAATATGAAAATTTCATTTCCTACGTCAGTAATTGACAGGTTTCCGACATATATTTTTTAAATATATATTATCTAAATTACGTTATGCAATCACTTATCATAGACACAGTACATATCTTTCATATCTTTATGATGTTAATACGAGAAATAAAGATAATTGAATATAAATATATAGATGTAATTAAAGTAACTTATCTGTATACCGATAATTTGTTTTAATAATTAATGAGCACATTCATTTGAAATTAATGAATTAATCTTGTTTTAATTTACAGAATATCTATTCTTTTTTTCCAGATTCACGCTGTATCCCGCTTGTAGTCGGGTAGGCAGAGGGAGCCAGTAGTATTAAGATACTCCGCTGTACACTTTCCGCCGAATTCTGCAGGCATTGCGTGCATATTTTATTATCTTAATTAGGAATCGAACCCACAGCCTGTCGCGTTTATAGTTACACGCTTGTGCCCCGGCTGCACGACTGGCCACAAAATCTATTCTATTTGAGCCTAGAAATAGTTGTTACATAACTTAACATATTGTGATTATTATCTATTATGTGTAATAATGTGTACTAATTGTAAAATTGAAGGCAACCATAAAATTTAGAATCTGATAGCAAATGAGTGAAGCATATCAAAATAAAAATCCCAAAAAAAAAAATAAACCAAACAGATTTGATAGCTACAACACAATCTAAATTACATACAGGTAAAGCTAAAAGGGTATACGATATGATATTCAAAGTCTCGAAGCAATAGCAATCAAATTTACATTGCACGTAGGATAAACGGCGGTTCGTTATCGGCATAAAAATAATGTTAGCTCGTAAAAATGAAAGATAACATCGTTAATATCAACTTCGTATGCCGTGATTTGTATCTTTAGTATTTGTATTTGTAATTTCTATGGACGGACCGCGACGCTTGCGTGGCTCCTCTGCATAATCGTATTTTATTTTGAGAGACCCTCTTATCAAAAAGTATTCGAAATCATCGTTGAAAATGTCTGTCTGTTTGTATGCTAATGACAATCTTTTTCATGATGTAAATTTTTATTTCACTTAAGCATGCAATTTTTGACCGTAATGAATTTTCAATATCATGGTTGGTTGGTTGGTTGGTTGGTTATTTATGTTTAAGTTTTTGGGTTTTTTTTGTTATTAAATTAAATATTTGGACATGTTCCAAAGGATACATCTAATATTTTTTTGTTTTAATAACAAACTTTCAACATAGTAGTCCAGTATCATGGATTACGAGTATAGTGTTCTAAGCGTCCGCGTCGGCTTAAAAAAATATTTTTTGCCAAATTATCTAATTATATTAACTATATATTTCGTAAATATATAGATTATAATTTGCTTTGGTTAATAAAGCCTGCTTTAAAGCTTTATTATTAATATAAAACCGATAGACTTTATCCACAAAAACGAAAAAAAATATATATATTTATTATTAATTTTGTATTATACGCAATACTAAAAACATATCAATAACATGCAACTTATTCATTTAAAATTTCTGAATGAAACGATAAATTTCAATATGTAATTGGTTTATTAATTTCATTAAAATATATTCTCCATGTCATAAACAATAATATGGTTATTCGATAGTTTCACTTTGGCTCTGGATTGTTGGAACAATTTAAATAAATTGTTTTAACAATCCTGATCTAAAGTATCAATATATCTATTTAATAATTGAATAAGAAATAGAAATAAACAAATGACGAAAGAAGCCTTGAACACCAAACAAATTATGTTTAAATACTTTAACATTTAACGAACATAAAAGTTGAAGAACAGAACCACGAAGTAGAGAAAATAAATATCAATTTGAAATTCACATAAATAATTTTCAATAAGATATATATAAGAATCGAGACAAAGTAATTACATGGCTTAAGAATAATTGTATAAAATTGTAGTTAATCAATGACTACTGTTTAAGTGCTCTCAAATTTAATTAATACTGAAAAGCGTAGAACTACACTATGGCTTTATTTTTTATAACGTATCTATCATTTTCCGCGTTTTATAGAGTAAGTAGAGAAAATCTGGAGAATTTAGAGAGATAAGCAGTTTGGAACAATCTTTATATACTCTTTATTGCACTTAATAATAATTGATAGATAGTCTAGAATATTGAATTAAGTGAACTTATCCCTAAGAAAGATTTCCTAATCCTATTCTTCCAAATAAAAAACCCTAAGACAACAACAAAAATATTATAAAGACATTTCAGCATTATAAGATTTTGGAAACATTACTGAATTTATAGCCAAACTACGGTGGCGGCACCACATTTGCTTGCAACAACCAATTTAGCACGTATAACATCATAATTTGAGGTTAAATCTGCCTCGCGGTCAGTCTCTATTGCGGATATTGCTCACAGTGATTGTCTGGTAGGACAAGATGGCGTCATTAATCTTTCTGTAATGGTCGTCGAACACGGTACATTTGCTAAAGGACCGCACCTTCCTAGCTGAGTGTTGGCTAGAAATAGCGCACCTAAGTGATTTCCTCACATATTTTCACATTCGGTGTGAAGGTGAAAAGATTTTGAGAAAATAAATAGTGTACGATAGTTTACATTTAGATACTTAGTTCTACGTGACGGGTTTTTTTGGTATAAAATGGTGAAAATTTTACAAATGTAAAGGCCCAAGTAAATGTTACGTAAAAGAGAATGTGGTATCACAAATATAACGTAAATATTATGAAAATAAATTAAAATAGGCACAGAAAAAAAAATATCTTAGGCCGTCGTGGCGCAAGGGCACAAGAGTGTGACTGTAACGCTACGATTGTGGGCTCGATCTCTCTCGGGGAAATTAATTAAGATTAACCGTCGAGTACCGTCACTCAACACGAAAGTGGAAAACATAGTGTCTTTGCACTAGGTTCCCTATAAGTAGAAGTTACCGGCTATCTTTACTACCTACAAAACAACAACATATTTGTGATTGATATAAACTAAATGATATTTTCCCTCCAAACTGACATCGCGAGGCATTGAATTCCGCAACTCAAACTTAATTAATGAAAATAATTCCCCGAGTTAGGACCGAATCTACAACCATCGGGCGTACATTCCACTGCTATCCCATGAAAGAATCCAAGTCTTCAGTAATATACTTTTAACCACCATACATACATCTTATAACTAAGAACTAACGATGACAATTTGTATGCAGCGCACACTCGACTTTTCTCCTCATCTATTTATCTTTGTAGTTTCGCAACTGTATAACTGACTGGAGTTTCAGAAACGGAGCGAAATTTATGTACGACTCATGACCGCTTACTACATCGTTCGCTTTAAAATTGTACTATTAACCACCTTAGCAAAATACTTTTAGCGTATAGCATATAATAATATCGAGTGGAATTGTGATGTGGAAATATTATCTAGGTACATTTTAAGTAACCAATTTCTTTTTGATATTATTTATTTTTCGTTTGATATTGACTGTAATATTACATTTATTGGTTTAATCTAAAAATATTTTACGGCAGTAATTGAATGATAGGAGTATAATTTTTAATATTGCTACTTTTTAGGGTTCCGTTCCTCAAAAAGAAAAAACTTAATTCTTACAGGATCACTTTATTATTTTTCTATCAGTTTGTTAGACCTTTTAGCTGTTTAGAGATCGCATAGAAGTATGAACCTGAAATTATTATGAAATACTTAGGCCTACGTACTTTTAGCACAGAAAAAAAATCAAGCTTCTAAGTTTTATTGCATTTAAAAGATACGAGCATTTATGTATAGTTTGTACGAAATGTATAATTATCAAATTTGGCAAGAAGAACTTACAGTACAAATAAACGAAAAATATTAAAAAATGAATGTTTTATTTATATTACTTATGCCTCCAGAATCCGGCAGAAGGTGGGGAACGAAGTGTCTTAACACTAGGTTCCCTGCTGTGTGCGGGATACAGCGTGAAGCTGATTAAAAATTATGACAAATCTACAATTGATATACGTTAACTTCATAGAAAATGAATTTACTTTTATAAGTTGTGCTTCTCGTTGACCTATAATCCTCAAATTGGTACGGAATCCACGGTGAGTGAGCTCGCGATTGAGTGGTGATTTTTTATCTTCATACTGTCTGTTAGAGTCTGATTAGATACACCGAAGCGAAGTATTAATTGATAATATGTATAAAAAGTAAAAAAAAAGAACGACCCAAAAGGTAAAGTGTAGGAGGAGCTCGGATATTAAAAAAAACTACCTATAACTGTTCCAAATCAACAATCCATGGCATGTCAAAGGATAAGATTTATAGGAATATAAACAATCATTGGAGTTATCTTAATTATTATTTGATAATAATGTCAAGTTATGTATCATTAGGTACATCCTATAATTTTTATGTTTTTTAATATAATCTCACGTTGTGTAATTTTTTTATCTATAAAAGGTCAACATATGATAAGTCTCCAAACATTTCAGTATTAATGTGTATTTTTTATTTGTTATCTAAGGAAGAGATAAGCGTCTTTCACAAATAACATCTGTTTATTATGTAATAAATATTAAATTATTTTTATAGAAATAGACTTAGTGCTGTTTAGACTGCATCGGTTAGTGGCCTGACTTTACCTCATAATTGGGGAATTAGATCAAACTCAAGGAAAAAAGTTACCTAACAGTCATATAATGCTTTCCCCACGTAAATTAAGGAAAAGATACAACATTCATCCTAAACGAACGAGAGAGGATAAAGTAGTTGATTATTGTAATTTTTTTCCACCTACACTAATTTCAAAAGTTACAAAAAGATAAAATATACAATAAATATACTAAACAAAAGTGCATATTTCAAGATTATGTTCGTCTTACTTGTACCAATTTGTATAGCTACATAAGTACATAACAAGAAAGCCATCAAAGTTTATAACAACGTCTTGAATGCCATGAGCGGCGCAGCGTAACTTACAACGAGTTGTATCACGTACTTGCATTTACAATTGTGGCTGTATCGGAACTATTATACTACATGTTATATATGGATAATGGAATAAAATGATTGTCTAATCTATATATTAAATATATTTATTTAAAGTTTTTCTAAGTACATCATTAAAGCCATTCACTTAAAAGTATATACTATACAGACGGACAGACGCACTATGGGAAATCGATAAAATCTCTATAAAATCGATAACTTTTTTATTTGTTAAGATATATAATTGAATTTTTGCACAAGTATAAAGTATAAAATAGCGCTTTAACTAAAGTTCAGATATTATACTTCAGCTAAAGTTCAGATATTATAGAGTTCAGAATAAAAATATATTATAAATTATTTTATTAAAAAACTATGTTTCTTAAGCTATTATCTATTTGAGTTATACATATAGTTATTTAATTAAATATAAAGTTTATAAAAACTGATGTATATTATATTTAATTATACTTGGTGAACTTCGGGATCCATAATAAGTTCATTCACTTTTAATAGATCTAGGATATCTTTATCAAGTCCATTCACATTTTTGCTATATATTTTTCTATGACTTGAAATGTACGGATCTGATGTGTAGAGAAGAGTATGAAATACATCCTCATTTGTAAGCGTTTGCAAAATAATATACAATCTTTTGATTAAATTCACATCCACTCCAGTTATTTCAGAAGAACAATCTGCGTTGAAAAAAAATCTTCTAGTATTACCGTCATTGGTATTATCACTTCCTTGCCGTAGTTTGTCGATGATCAATCCTAACCTAACTTCTCCCGAAAACGTTTTTGTACTAGGGCACTCTTTTCTTGCTTTTGACTTTTCTTTTCTTCAAATGTGGCTGACCATGTCCGAAAAGAAAGATTACATGAAATATGTAATACTATTTCCATATAGCAAATCCAGGCATGCAATGTAGATAGTCCGTATTGATAGGCATTTTCATTTTTTGGCCTACTGTATTAGTCACTTTAGTCAGATCATTCATTTGCCGTGGAGTAGCACCACAGATTGTACACGTTGATCCAAAAGGTGTATCTGTTAATACTTGTGCTACTTTACCATCTATCATAGTCAGAAAGAGTTCATGCTTCACATTCACTCCTTTACCGTTTTTATTAATTAATGATGGCCGCAAAGAAATGATTTGTTTTTTTTTATTTCATCCACAACAACTTTAGTCTTTTCAGAAGTTTCTTTTCAGGAATTCTATTGATTTGGGCCTACAAAAACGGATTTTGCCAAACGACGTCACCAGTTAGCTCATTAATTAATTTGATAGGCACTAAAGAAGTAATAAATAAATTTGCATCTGAAACAAGTTCAGACTCCTCCGGAAGTTTTTGTTTATACTGACTTTGACCAGATGAACCATTATATCTCCATTTATTGTATAAAACTAAATCCATTTTTATACACCGAATCTATGGCCAAAATCCTAGCTGCAGTGTGGTCCATTAAATCTTGAAGATTTATTATTTTTGAATGTGTATTAGTGATTTCTATTGCTGTAGATGGAGGATAACATAACTGCTTGATTTCTTGTATTTTATAAAATGGTGGCAGTATAACAGTCTTGTTCGTTTGTTAAATTCTTTAAATAGATGTATTGCGCTTTTATTAATTCCAAATCAATGAAAACAGTCAATGCTTCTTGATCCGATAGTATTTCGCTCTGGCTTGCGTTTTCTATGACATTCAAATTTAGAGGCATTGTATCTCGGTCAGCATGCCTTTTCACGAATTTTTCCACGAGTTTTGCTTCTAATACTCCTCGCATGTAACGTAAACCCTGAACGTAGGCATTGCAGATATGCTCAAAGCCATATTCACTAAATAGCGCGGTATTTTTTCTCGCCTCTTCGTTGATTCTGATGAGTCCCCATAAAAGACACAAGGTCTTCCGCGTCTTCCAAAACACGTCGTTGGTGAGTTTTTAGATGCTACTTCTTTAATGATTGGTAAGGTTACCAAATATTCAGAGTTTTCGTTGTTTTTTAAAAACGAATCCTTTTTCTATGACGCTTCTGTCCATCGTTTATTAAAGGAACGAATGAGATTCCTTTGATTGTCGCTGATAATAAAACACATGTTGTCTTCAGAAACACGATATTTTTCTTTTAAAAATATTGATAGAGTTTCAAGTTTTTTTCCTACTTCAATGTATACGAGTAATAATTCATGCTTGGAACTCTTAAAAGTATTAGTCATTTTGAAATTTATTAAAGACACTTAACAATCAAACAAACATCTTTTAGTAATTTTATTACTAATTTGTAATAGTTTTATTAAATTAATTCACTCTTTTTATATAATTTCATAAATGAGGGTAGTGTGCTTTTTACTGATTAGTAATAACGCAACATGTATGCAAAATGAAGATAAAACTCCCTTTTATCAATAAATAACAATAATGAAATTGAAAATTACCGCAATCTAATCAATTAAATAGCACAACATTAGATACCACAATAGATAAAGTTTTCTTGTTCCCTGACTTGTATCGTAATTATCGTGATAACTTCTGAAGCCGCACGTATCCGCAGCTGATTTTAATAAATGTTATTTATGAATATCTGGATTATAAAACAACATCAAGTGTAAAGTGTCGGGAGACGTCGGTAATTGTCAAAAGTCTCGATGAACTTTTAACACCTTTCTTCTCTTCTATTATTATTAATATCTTTTATAGAATAGTTATAAAATCCACAACACAACAATTGTTTTAAAATCTACATACTATAGGTTTTTTTAAAAAATATATAACACTATACCTATTTGCACATATTTTTAAGGAAATTATGTTTAAAGTATCGATGCGAACAACATGAAATAGACATTCTTACGTATTACAATTTCTCACAATAAAAAAAAATATATTCCAAATGTAGCGGCACGAAGTGTGACTGTAAAACAGACTGGTTGTGGGTTCGATCTCCACTCGAGGAAATGAAATATTTACTTAAATTTATATTTCCATTTCTTCGCTCTGGTGTCGAGGTTAAGCGCGGCGTCCACTACAATACTATTAAAAAAGTGCGTCAGGAATGACTTCAGTAAAACGAAATTTTGATCTGCCGTTGTTCTACCATTTTCCATAGTGAGACGTCCAAACTCTTCTCTACATAAACTTCTTCATAATACATACATTTTCTTTATCTCTATATATAATAAGACAGTAAAAATATTTTGTCTGTACATTTAGTAATTTTGACTGAAATGGATAGAGAGACACTTAAAAAGAATAATAGAAAGCAAAAAATTTTTTTTTAAATTTCTTGTGTGTCTGTCTGTCTGTCGATATGTATGTTCTCATTTTTCTCTGAAAGTACTGAATCGATTTACTTGAAAATTTCACCAATTGCTTTGTTTTAACTCAACTTAACTCCTAAACTACTTTGGTTTATCAAAATCGGTTCCTTAAAAAAGAAGTTACCGTCATTTGAATGAACTCAAGGCATTAGTTTGCCTGCTAATGTTATATAGCAATCGCGCTGGTCAGATTCCTGGTTAAAGAATGACATTCGAAACGTCTTGGTTATAATGACTGTTGATATATATATATATATCTATATATATATATATATATATATATATATATATATATATATATATATATATATATATATATATATATATATATATATATATATATATATATATATTTTGAAGGTTATATTTTATATTTTATACAATAAAGTAAACAAAATTGAATTGTTAGTGGAGATTACCTTCATAAATCATAACAGTTAAGCTTAAGTCGTAATTAATTCAACACAGAGATAAAGAACGATCTTGAAAGAAATATCAAGTAAATACAAAGATTATTTGGTGGGTTCGTTCATATAATATATGTAACTAATTTAAAAACTGTACAGGAGTTAATATGCAACTATTACAGTTATTTTACAAAGAATATTACGAAACATTACCCAAATCAATAATTTAACATTAAAGGCTGTTTCTGAAGCAGTAAATTAAATTATTAACTGACATCAGTACATTTAACAGAGTTTTAAAAAACATAACATAGGTAAAAAGAACGTAATGTTACAAAAATATACGTATAGTATAACTATGACAAATTTCATACTCGTAAGTCTCCGTAATTTTCATAAGAAGGGATACAAAGTTCAGGTATTACGGGTATAAAACTCAGATATTATGTTAAATTTAATACATGCATTTTGTAAAAGAGCATTTTATTATTCTAAACAATTATTCGCTCCTAAGTGACAAGGCGCCCGTCTAAACTGGGTTAGATGCATGAAAATAACATAAATGCTTAAATGCTATTTTTATTTTTATTTCTTTGTGTTTTTTTTTTGTTTTTGGCTTCACGCTGTATACCGCATATAGCAGGGTAGACAGAGGGAACCTGGAAACCTAGTGTTCACTTCCCGTTAGAAGACTTCCGTTCCCCACTTTCTGCTGAATACTGGACACATTGCGTATTGAATGGAGATACTCAAGACCGTGCTTTGCTGTGTTAACAGAGCGAGGAAATGCAAATATTAAATATTTTATTTCCTCGAATAGGAACCAAACCCACGACCTGTTTACAGTGGCACGCTTGTGCACCTGCACTACGACTGGTTATTTCTTTTTATATATTGGCCTTTTAAACAGCCAAACACTATTTTTTTAATAGATTAGACTTTTTCATTTAAATATATTACTGTTCTGTTCGAGAAGCGACAGCTTCCAAAAATGTATAATACTAAATATACGCTATTTATATGGTTAGAATTTCATTTAAAGCCTATAAATAATAAAATAAGAAAAATAATACACTGTACTGTAATTAGTATAAATAACATTGTAAAATTGAAACGGCAATAGAATTTAGAGGGTACATGTACTTAAATATACATATACAAAGAACGTGGCTACAAAAAGACCAGCGTAATCAATTTGGCTACCCTTATTGGTTTCCAAGAATGATTGCAACGTAAAAGTTACTGTTTACTTACGTCAAGTAGAGATAGCTCTTTGAATACATATGTAAGTATATTGTTACGAGATTAAACATTTGATTAAAACTGTACATAATACATATATATAAATAAATTTTGAATCTGTATGTGATTTCAATATTGTCCTGTTTTTCCAGATGCTTAAAATGTTTTACAAGCTACTAAACCACAAAAAAAAACTTTTTTTTTTCTGTCTGACTGTCTTTCTGTGTTTCGGGGCTTATCTCTGAAAGAGCTGAATCTTTTTGATTGTTATGGGACTGGCACTGAAAGATAGAGAGAGCTGTTGATCAACATATATGTTACTTTATATCCTGGAACTTTCACGGATTCAGAATCTTATGTGATTAAGATCTTAAAAGATCTTAACAGATGTGTGTGATGATGTGTAACTAACCATTGTTGGGTTAAATACGACAATTTTTGCGAGTATTACCAAATACATTTCCAAATGATTTCCTTTTCCTCCTTTTTTTTACTTTATTTATAAAAATACATTTTTTTTATTTTTCTCTAACTAATTATAAAAACAAACATGCGTTCTTCTGCCAAACTTACACACACTAACAATATAAATATGTATGTATATTACACAGCTATACTTACAATTTTTTATTTCATTATTTACTCTACAGGTGCAGTACGATGTTATTTTTGAATTTCAGTCTAGAAATACGATCTGGCTTAAAATCTTTTATTCATTTGATACTACATGGCAACATTTATATGACCTCTCTTTGACCGCTGTAACTTTGATCACACAGCTAACAACGTGAATGGAGTTAGCAAATATCGCCAGTCTGTTACCCATTGTGGAATAACTAATATTAGATTATTTCATTTAGCAGAGTTTGCTCCATTCGAAGTAACTATTGTAGACGTTCTCGTCTACACATGTGAATATAAAAATTCTATTTACAAAAATTGCGAAAAAATATTCAAAAGCTGTAAGCAATTTCATATTTCTATAAGTAAATTCTGTCTGTCAATCTATTTTGTAGAGCTTTAAATATTATTATGTTTTTATATAATTTATGTTGATTAAATAGCAAAATTGATCTTTAGTTAACTTTAAATCTTTTTCTTTTTCTACATGGCGTTAATCTCGGCATTTGTTGCCAGGGTCTGTCTTTGAAGTCAATCAACTCTTCTTTGTACGGTCTTAAATATCCCCGCTTAGTCAATTCCAGGCTCCGCTTCCTTGAGCCTCCGAGGGTCTAACTCCAGAATCAGATTAGACGGTACTTCCTTCTGAAATAGTTCACAAGCCGACGCGCAATGTGGCCATAACAACTCAAGTGACGCTCTTAGAGTTTATCTGCTACTTCACGAACTCCAAGGCCTACAATAAATGTTTTGAATCGAATAAATATTTTATATATATTATATAATATTTTATATATAGACAGCGTTACGTTACCGTTACGTTATCATGCCAAGATAGTCCTGACCAGCATTCGGTGCCGTACAAAAGAACCGATCGTATCATGCTCTTAGACGTATATCAGGCCCTTGAGCTTAGGTAGTTATGTAATTACTATCCACACTAGTGACCATTTCTTTCTACTATTTGTCACAGGAAGTGCTCATCGAGATCGATGCCTCCTCGGTGCATAACGGATTCAGTAACGAGTAACGAACGTACCTGACCTTTTTAAACTTAACAGCTGGTTCAGGCCCTATGTCAGTCCCAGTCCAGGCTCACGCAGGTGCACGCTTGATATGTTTAATATTTTTTTGAAATATTATACATATCAAGTTGACGCTATATTAGATTTTTTATAAAATAATAAATTTTATATGTTGAATCCGCCTCTAAACACGCAATGCAGACCACACCAGAATTCGGCAGAAAAACTGATATCTATTGATAATTACTATGAAAAAATAAAAATAAGTATGAAAGTTAGTAAGTTATTTTGATATTTAAAAAATAAGAAAATGTTAATGATTAGCCGTTATAACTTCTATATAAATCCTTTATATCCCATCAAAAACATGAATATGTGAAATAAGAGTCAAGTTAAATGTCAAGTAATGCGTCGTTGTCGATTTCACCGAGTTCTGTGTTCACTTTGAATAAAATTCGAGCTCTAAATTTCACTTAGCTATTTTTTACTACCAGGCACCAAACAAAATATGAACCTAATTGTCCAGTACGTTGTATTTAAATACTTGTAAATAAATAAAGTTTATTTTAAAAATATATAATATTCATATTGTAAACTAATTAACATTATTTCAAGTGATCATGTTAAAGATGTTACTTACCTACTTGTCTCACTAACAGGTTTGTTTTCTAAGCGATTCTGCTGTATAATGATCATATGACTCAGCGCTTTAAGAATGAACCGATACGATGCCACTGCCAGTTATCTCTTTCATGTGTAGAGCAACACATGTGATAAGAGTTTATATAAATTGATTCACAAAGTATTATATTTAGTATTAGATAGGCATTGCAGAGTGATATAATTTTTAGAACCAAAGTAAGTTTTTATTAAGTATTTTTTTTTAAAACACAAAATCGCACATGGATTTGGTATTTAAAATATTTTTTTATATAAATATTTGTTTCTCTAATATTATCGTTATAAAATCAATATTTCAAAATAACAATAACTTACTTATATTTTTTAGAAATAATATGATAAATACCTAAAGAAAAGATGGATTATTATTATTTCCGTTATTTATTTAAGTTAAAATTCAAATTTTCAGATGGCTTTGAAACTCTATAAGCTCGACATCAGTCCACCAGTGTGTGCTACTTTGATGTTGATTGATCATCTCAAAGTTTCTCCAATTGAATTTGTGGATGTCGATCTTCTGAACAAAGATCATTTGACACCAGAGTATTTAGAGGTATATTTTAAAAACAGGATAAAATTTAACAAGTAATGCTTTAATTGACATTTTATAACAGCTACATCATCACAGTCATGCTAACTAAACCAACTCCGCTTTAAAAAATATATATATAAACAAAATTTATATCTTTAGGTATAATATTGACCAAAGTTTAGGACAGGAAATTTTATCATAAATTTATTTATAAACAGTTTATTTTCAGATAATATCATCACCATTGCATTTCAACAATTATTTTTTATTTCTCGTTGACGAAGAACCCATATAAGACTAAAATTATTATTTGTAACATTTCAGAAAAATCCTATGCACACCATACCATTGTTGCAAGATGGAGATCTATTTATCCATGAAAGGTACAATTTTGTATAACTCATAAGAATAATTAATTTTAACTTCTTAAACAATTTTAATAATGACTTATTTTGTAATTTTTTACAGTCACGTGATCATGACTTACTTAACTGAAAAATACAGCAAAGAAGACTCTCTGTACCCCAAAGATCTGAAACAAAGAACCTTGGTTGACCAAAAATTATATTTCGACGCACAATTTTTTACTCGTGCCAAGAACATTAGTGTAAGTCATGTATTTACAATTAATATTAAAGTACAACAAAAGAAGTAGTAATTAACTCTTCTCTTAATTAAGTTTTGAATATGAAACGACCCTGAACCCTTACCTAAATTATTTTTATGGAACGTCGTGTACCTAGTGTAATTAAGCAATTCATAATTTTTAAAATAAACTGGTCAACCGTAAAAAACATTTAGATATTATAAGAAATAAATAATGGACCTAAAATTCGAATCTACTTATCACTAGACACTAAGTACGGAACCCTCAAACATGTGGATTCGAATGTATGAATGGAAAGTGTAAAAGTGAGTGACTTAACGCAAAATTTTGGCTTACTAATTTTTCTTCCATTTCATTTGCAGTATGCAGCAATCTTCGAAGGAGTAAGGAAACCATCTGAAAAGGCTATCAATGACCTACTCGAGACATATGATTTCCTAGAAGCTTTTCTCTCC
>DWMY01000746.1:0-19816 GCA_018249775.1 Heliconius hecalesia formosus | reverse complement strand
CACTCAACACGCAATGCCTCCAGAATTCGGCAGAAAGTGGGGAACGGAGTGTCTTAACACTAGGTTCCCTCTGCCTACCCTGCTGTGTGCGGGATAAAGCGTGAAGCTAATTTAATTTAATTAATTTAATTTAATTTGTTTATTGCCCTTTCATTGGCTTCTATACAAAAGAATAATGTTTTAGGCAATTTTTATGAACAATAGAATATGCAAGTGTGCAGATAACTTTTCATTACCAATATTTTGTAAAATATTTACTGATCACAAAAGTTTTTATTAGTGGTCTCAAACTTTTGGCCGGTAGTGTATATGATAATTTTCATTGTATTTGCGAGGTTCTGTGAAAAACCACAGCATCTAGCAACGTATCCAAATACCGACATGTTTAAGATCTTTTATCTGTAAATATTACTTACAAACGAGATATATTTATAAGATAAAATCAAATTAGCTTCATGCTGTATCCCGCACACAGCCTGGTAGGCAGAGAGAACCTAGTGTTAAGATGTTCCCCAGTTTCCGCCAAGTTCTGGAGGCATTGTGTGTTGAGTGGCGTAACTTCCCGCCGCGCTTTGCCTCGATACCAGAGCGAAAATGAAAATATAAACGTAAATAAATATTTCATTTCCTCGAATGGCGATCGAACCCACAACCAGTCGATTTTACAGTCACACTTTGTGCCCCTGCGCCACGACTGGCTTCATTTATAACTGGTATTATTTATAAGATACAACATAATATTTATTTGTTAAAACTACCAACTATTAACTATTGTATTGTATAAAAAAAAGTTATTTAAAAAAAAGATAAGCAAAAACCTAGATCATCTCATAATTCTGAGAAATTTTGTAGCTTTGCTTAAGATTATTAGAAAAAAAGTTGGCGCAAAACAAGGTTTTTAAGTTTTTACATCACCAAAATAATTAACAGACGTCGATATAGATAAACTATTACTAAGAGTTATTTAAAAAAAAAACCTGAAGAAAAACGAATCCATGGCGAAAATAGTAAAAAAGTTAAAGTTAAGATAAGTTAAGTTTTTAAATATTTATTACAAACAATATTATTCATAAAACAGAAACGATATTTTTTTACTTGAAACGAATATTTCAAGATTATGGCGATATCATTGTTTAAAACTTAAAAGGAATTAAATATTCATATGAGGTCAGTCATGGTGCAAGGGCACAAGCGTCACGTGACAATTTGTGGGTTCGATTCCCACTCGAAGAAATGAAATAACATTTTCATTTCTTTGCTCTGATATCGAGGCAAAAATGCTTCGACTCCATACTCGTATGCGGGATGCAGCGTGAAGCGTGTGTATGAAATTAGAAGGTTAAAATTAAAATATAAAAATCTTAAAAATCTCTATAAATTATTATAGAGATTCGACTTCACCATTCGCGAAAGCGCTAAGCTGTTAAAATATTTAATTATGCATCATCAAGACTGTGGGTCAGAAGTCGTTATGTACATGCGCACGCGTCTTGCTTCATGAATTGATGATCATAGCTGCAATTTATTTTATATATTTAGTTAAAATCATCGTAAATTAATCGTAGTGTTAATAAAATCTTTTTAAATATTAAAAATCAAAAATCAGTTTCACGCTGTTACCACGCATGTAGCGGAATACGTAGAGGAAGCCTAATGTTAAGACACTCTGCTTTTTCCGCTCTGCTTTTTCTAGGAGAACGGCGTTTTAAGAAGCTAGTGACTGTGACTGGCCACAAAAGTAAAAGTTTATTATAACATTAATTTTAAAGTTTTGTAATGTTTAGATTTAGATGTAAGATTAATTGTATTATAATATAAAGTAAAAGAAGGATGAAAATAATTAAAGCATTTCTTTTTTAATGAGAAGTGCATAATCTCTGCATACGTTCACACCTATTTGCAAATAAATATATTTTTCAAGACTTCTGTTATAATCTCTAATATATATGTTAAATAGAAAGATATACGACGCTAACATTTGAACAACAAAATATTTCTAAAAAATGGCACTTTACCTTATTAAGCTAAATTTATTAAATTAGTCACAAAGTGTGACTGTAAAACCGACAGGTTGTGGGTTCAATTCCCACTCGAGGAGATGAAATATTTACTTAAATTTAAAGTTCCATTTCTTCACTCCAGTGTCGAGGACAAACGCGGTGTTGAGTTCTGCCACTCAACACGCAATGCCTCCCGAATTCGGTAGAAAATGGGGAACGGAGTGTCTTAACACTAGATTCCCTCTACCTACTCGGCTGTGTGCGTGATAAAGCGTAAAGCTGATTTATTTTTATTTTAAATTAAATACATTTTTAATTTATATGAAAAGTGAAACGTAGTAGTGTGCCCGTATAAAAACTGTCATTGTGCGTAGATAACGAGGCCGAAATCCATACAAAAAAAGAAACGGAACGACGGTCGTTGTATCGGACAAGTGACTGACATTATATGATTGGAAAATTATAAAAAAAGCCAAATTAATTTCTAAATTACTTATTAATATTTTTTGTATAGACAATTATATGGTTGTAATACATATCTACATATATGATTTTTTTCTCATTTATAAATATTTATATAATACCGTAGGAGGCCGTCGTGGCCCAGGGTGTGACGCGTAGGTTGTGGGTTCGATTCTCACTCGAGGAGATTAAATATTTATTTAAATTTAAAGTTCTATTTCTTCGCTCTCATGTCGGGGCAAAGCGCGGCCATTCAACTCTCATTCAAAATTCTGCTGAAAGTGGGGAATGGTGTCTTAAAACTAGGTTCCCTCTGCCTACCCTGCTATGTGCGGGTTACCGCGTGAAGCTGATTTATATAATATAAAAAAAAATAGTTTTCTAAAGTACCTAATAAATAAATTATTTTTGCCTATTAAAACAAGCTAAAATAATTTATTAAGAAGACATAAAAATGATACCTATGAAACGTAACTTATAATAGTTTCGCGAAGTTTAGCATTCTGTAAAATAATTAAATAAAAAAAAATAACTATGAAATTATATAAAAAAAATAATTATAATAGAGAAAATAAATGAACTATTACATATTTATTATTACGAATCAACTTGACTGGATCGGTAATATTAATTACGTTGGCGAAAGAAAGGACCTGCGCGTGCGCAGGGAAAGCTGGACGTGATGAGCATGTGCCCATCCGACGGATGACAATTCACGATAAGCCATTCCATACAAAATAGTCTACGTGACTGGACAAATTTGGTGTTAATACACCAAGCAGAGTATTTGCCTAAAGTATTTAGGAAAACAACGGTAATGTAGATTTAACTTGAATTAAATGTTAATATTTAAAATTTTAAAAAAAAAAATTAAATTAGCTTCACGCTGTATCCTGCATACAGCAGGGTAGGCAGAGGAAATCTAGTGTTAAGACACTCCGTTCCCCACTTTCTGCCGCATTCTGGAGGCATTGCGTGTTGAGTGGCAGAACTCAACGCCGCGCTTTGCCTCGATACCAGAGCGAAGAAACGAAAATATAAATTTAAGTAAATATTTCATCTCCTCGAGTGGGGATCGAACCCACAACCAATCGGTTTTACAGTCACACTTTGTGCCACTGCGCCACGACTGGCCTCGATGTTAATATTTATAAGTGAATATTAATTAAATAATCATATCCTTATAAAATAATCCAAAATTGTTTTGTATTAGGTATAATTTTTTCTTCGAGGCCATCGGTGGCGCAGGGGCATAAGCTTACGACTGTTACGCGACGGTCGTGACTTCAATACACACTCGAGGAAATGAATTTTCATCTCTTCGCTTTGGCACCAAGGCCGGCGTTGTGTTCCGCCACTCAACACGCAATGCCTCAAAGAATTCGAAGAAAAGTGGTGAACATGAGTGTCTTACCACTATGTTCCTCCTATCTGCTGTGTACGGAATACATATATAGTGTGAAACTGATTTTGATATACTTTCTTGCATTAAAGAAAATTATTTAATGTAAAAACATAATTCACATATTAAAACTGACGATTACAGATTTAATAGGTTTAAGTGGTGGCACCAATTTATAGCCGAAATACATACATACATACATACATACATACATATATGAAAAAGATGATATATTTATTATTCGAATGGCGAGCGTAATTGCTTGGAGAGTAGAAAGTCGAATAAAAATTATAATAAACTGATGAGTTTTTACTTTCGAGCGATTTTTTCGCCATTACACTGCATTTGTAATATGTATTGCGTATTCATTTATCTGATAAAGCGTGAACGAACTAAAATTATTTTATATGATATTAAACAATGTTTAAATATTTATTATTATGTTCATACATACAGATTCACTAATCTCTTTATAAGTACTTTTTTTTCACAAAAATATTTTTTTTTTAGCTTCACGTTGTATCCCGCACACAGCAGGGTAGAAAGAGACAGCCTAGTGTTAAGACACTCTGTTCCCCATTTTCCGCCGACTACTGGAGGAAATGCGTGTCGAGTTTAGTCAACGCCTCCGCGCTTTATCTCAACACGAGAGCGATGAAATGAAAATATTAAATATTCCATTAATCGAGTGGGAATCGAACTCACGACCTATCGCGTTTTAACGACTGTCAATTTATTTAAAGTATATCTAGTATTATACACATATTAAGCTAACAACAACAAAATAATCGGTATATTTGCAAATCGATTCCAATTTAGAGCACGTAACGTATGAGAAAGTGAAAAGAAAGCATTGCATTTTATTATAGCGAAATCACCAAGGGGTTGATCTGCATTTTAAATTTAAATCCGAATCCATTTCGCAATAGAAATTTATATGTTTGTGCAATTTCTAAACGGCAACGTGTGAGTGACGTGTTTCGCACTTATTACAATATGAGTAGTTTGAGGCTAGTCGTGGTGCGGAACCACTGGTTGTGGGTTCGATCCCCGCTCGAGGAAATGACATATTTATTTTAATTTATATTTTCATATTTTCGCCCCCGTGTCGAAGCATAGCGCGACGTTGAGCACCGCCAACCAACACGCAATGCCACCAGAAATCGACGTAAAATGTGGAACGGAGTGTATGTACACTAGATTCCCTCTGCCCCTACTGTGTACAGCGTGAAACTAAGTAGTTTACGTCAGAGTACGCTCTGAAAGACGTTGAGATGTTAAGTTTTATTTAGTACCTCATACAGTTCAGTGAAAGTAAGAGCGTAAATAAATCAGTTTCCAGCACTGACCCCTGTGGTGCACTTGTCGAGAATTATTGTTGTATTTCTAAGACGGATCTGACAAATTTCTATAAAATATATAAACATAATGGTGGCGCAAGTGTGAAATTCTAGGCGCAACGGCTTATGACTTGGGATTCTCACTCGAAGGAAAGAAATATTTAATATTTTCATTTCCTGGCTCTGGTGACGAGACGAAGTGCGGCGTTGAGTTTCGCAACTCACCACACAATGCCACTAGATTCGGATTATGGAAACGGAGTGTCTTAACGAGATTCCCAGATTTCCTCACGAATTGACGATTGCCTGACGCGAAGCTTAAAAAAGTAGTCACATATTATGTAAGTCGACATGTTATGGTGATTGGTATTTGAAAAGGAATTTAAAAGCGCATTCTTTACGACGGTTACGTAAGTAGGTACCAAGAGTTTTCTATATATCAAACAATTAACACAAGAATGTCAAAAGGAAGTTATATAATTACGATCGTAACGTTATTGGTATTTCTGTGAAGTATATCAGGAATAAGGAAGTGAAGTTATGCAAATTAAAACTTGTTGCTATTAAAGTTTTGATGTCACGCAAATACTCCCATATAATTGACATTACATACCTATTATACACATTGAGGCCAGTCATGGCGCAGCGGCACGAAGTGTGACTGTAAAACCGACTGGTTGTGGGTTCGATCCCCATTCGAGAAGATGAAATATTTACTTAAATTTATATTTCCATTTCGTCGCTCTGGTGTCGAGGTTAAGCGCGGCGTTGAGTTCCGCCACTCAACACGCAGTGCCTCCAGAATTCGGCAGAAAGTGGGGAACGGAGTGTCTCAACACTAGGTTCCCTCTGCCTACCCTGCAGTGTGCGGGATACAGCTTGAAGCTGATTGGATTTTACATATACACATGTTTACAGTTTCATATTAATTTGGCAACCGGCAAAACCGGTGTTATTGAAAATGTCGAATAATCGTAAAATTCCCTTCGATGTATAAAAAAAACTATACGTATTGGATTTCGGTTACGCAATAAAGTAATTTCATACTATCATTTGCGATCAACCGCGATTGGTGCGATTTCGCACGAGATCTAAATTGTTTACAGTTTGTAACTATTATATCGGTATTATTATAGTGAGAGTTTCGATCGTTGCAAATAATAGCACCTGTGATTTGTTACTATCATGCTTCAGCTTCACGCTGTATCCCGCACACAGCAGGGTAGGTAGTGTTAAGACACCTCGTTCCTCACTTTCCGGCCAGTTCTGGCGGCGTTGCGTATTGAGTGGCGGAACCCAACGCCGCGCTTTGCCTCGACACCAGAGCGAAGAAATGAAAATATAAATGTAAATAAATATTTCATTTCCTCGAGTGGGGATCGAACCCACAACCAGTCGATTTTACAGTCACACTTCGTGCTCCTGCGCCACGTCTGGCCATATATATGATAACAGCATGGTAGCGACGCGTACCTGCTCGTCCACTTTCGGAGCGCCGGAGTCGATGGTGGCGCGGGTACCGCTAGCGACCTCGTTGGCGCGCTCCCCGCGCTCTCCGCGCCGCGCTGGACGAACTGGACACACACTTTTTGCGTCCCCGGGTCTATCCACCCTGAACTGTTTCGGTCCATTGAACACTTTACAATCTATCTCGTCCAAGTTTATTTCTACCGAAGCCACGTCCACGTCGTGTATATTATCAAACACCACATCGTTATCGTTGGCAGCGTCGTTAGAGACGTGACCCGAGTCGTCGCTGCAATCCGAGTGCGTGTCTGATATCTTCTCCTCGGAATGTTTGAGTAGAGGCAGCTTCTCCGTTTGAGAGCATGTTTTGCTGTCCTCTCTCGGCTCTACATATTTTATTTGGCGGCCCACGAGTGTGCTCAAATGATTGTGGAAGGTGGTGTTAGCAACGCACAATTCCTTATGTACTGGTGGTATTACTTTACAGTTGACGTAATAGGCCGGCTCCGTCTTAGATTCCATGGCTGTCTTACACTCCAGTTTTTTTACGATATACTTGACAGGTGACAGGTCGCAACCAATCGTCGCCGGCTCGGTTTCGTTTTGTTTAGGTTCGGCCATTTCTACGCTGTTACCTTTCTTATTGTTGATTTTTTTCTGTTGTAGTTTGGCTCGAACAGCATTTATTTCATCCGAGTAGTCTCTTAATGTCGTTTTATGTGATGATATTGCTTTTTTATCGACAGCATCTTTCTTGGTTTTATCATATTGTCGCTTCGAATCGGACTTTAAATTGAGTTGAGATTTTTGTTTTACTTGTTTCGTTTGGTCGGGTTTCTCTGTTGTTGTTTTTCGTGATGCAATGGGCTTTTTTTTCTGAGCACACTCTCTGGCCTGGTCTATATCGTGTAGATCAACCGGAGTGGGAGAAAAAAGTGCTCGTGTACTGCTAAATTTATTCTGGGACATTTGACCTCTGATCACCGGGATCTTACTAGGAGAGCCCGCGATAGAGGTACTCGATTTTGTTCTCTCTAAGTTTGGCGGTATCATTGTTTCGTTTCCAATTTCCCAAACACTTTTTGCTTTTTGCATCTGCGATCTTTGTGTATTATCAGAAATATTTTTCATGTCCAAAGTACTTTTTGTTTTTATTTTCTTAGGGTCGATAACTTTCTTTTCGTATTTTTTTGTTACAGGTTTCGTTTTCGTGACAACAGGGACGGGAGTCGATGGTGGATTAGACAAAGTCTTTTTTAAAATTCTTGTTTTGACATCCATCTTTTTTAATACTTCAGTTTTAATACAGTTGCCTCGTGTAGAATTTTTGGATGATATTTTATACGTAGCATACTTATCGGGACTCATCTTATCGTTAATCGTCGGTGCAAGTGGTTTTAAAGGGCTCGTCAATTCTTTTCCCTTCATGTCGTCGAGGTTCCACAGGCTTGTGGTTTTATCGATTGAGTTATTGCGTTTAACTTTACTTTGCGCTTTTCTTTCAGTTTCAGGATCTGAAATAGTTTTTTTCAATATGCAACGAGACTCAATAATACTACAAGTTTTTGATTTCTGCAACTTTGGCACGCAAAAGTTGCTATTGCTTATGTTTAAACTAGATTTTAAAGTTTCATTCGCTGAAAATTCCGATAGTATTTTGTCGAAGGATTCTAAAGCTTTGCTTAATTTCGATTCAGAAATTATTTTACTATCTCCCTTATTACTATTAGACAGCTTACCAACGACAGTAACGTTTTCGTATATCGACGAATATCCTTTAGTCTCATCCAATAAATTGTTTGTAAACGGAGGTGCGCTTACAATGTTTACGTTCTCGTAAGCGTGGTCACGTAGTTTCAAATCGTCCACTATTCCATTCACAGTATCGTTTATATTTACTTTATTTAATAACTTTTGCACGTTATCACCACTAACCACAGCCGGATCACTGATTCTTTTCTCCAGACAGGCTGCGATCGCGGTCACTTTGCCCACTTTATGCTCGGTCGAGTTTTCGGGAGCGACTGAAAAAGTCCTGTAGAACTTTTGCATCGCCCCGTGGGCGGGGGGTGAAGTGGGTTGCTTCTCGGCCGGCTTCTGTCCACCGAATATATCGAATACTTTCACTGCGGGCATGTCGCGGGCCCGGCGCGCGGGCGGTCGCGTTCGCGGAGCGTGGATGCGCGCGCGCGTGACGGCGTGCGACGTACATGTGCGCGGCGCTACCGACCGCCCGACCGTCCGCGGCCACAGACAGTATCAGCCCCGCGATAGTAAGAAAGTCAATGTCACTTTAACTACGGTATAAAAACAGTCAGTGCTGCTAATTCAATTGAAATACAACTTTTTTTTTACAATAAATAGCTTACTAGAAATTTACAAAAAAAAAGTGTAAACAGTTTCATGACTCAAATTTAGTGTCAAATTGTGGACAGTAAAAAGAAATTGAGGTTGATCGTGCTTTAATCTCCTAACCCATATGTGCCAGTTGTATCATAAATTGGAAATAAGGTTATATAAACAGTTGAAACGCTGCTAGGAATCTAAATGCTACTGCAACCTAATTTTTAAATTGCTCAAAAATCCCGGTTATCCTGTCACTAACTGACAGGATGCACATCTACAGATTACTCGAGAATTTTCTGTCATACGATATTTGTTTTCTTGGCCGTAATTATAATATATTTAAAAGTGAAACCGATCTAAAAACATGACATCACTATAAATAATAAAAATATAATTTAGACCAAATAAACTAGAAATATTCAACTAGACAAGCTACGTAATGAGATTATTTTAAAAAGTAGTACATAAGACTTATTGCATAAGAAGCGTAATACTTAAATGATTGTATAATGTATATTAAAATATTTACTTTTTATTTATTAATCCATTGGATACTAATCGGATAGGAATTTTACAGAAAGTACAGGTTCGATTTCCCTAGTTTAATATTGTTAAAGTATATTGATTAATATTTGTGGATTTGGTCAATAGTTACCATAGATTAAAAGATAAGACAGAAATGTTTAACAATAAGTGGAATTTAACATTTATAAAAAAAATTGTTACAAAAGTGGGGAACGGAGTGTCTTAACACTAGGTTCCCTCTGCCTACCCTGCTGTGTGCGGGATACAGCGTGAAGCTGATTTATTTGATTTATTTATTTTTCGTTTGACTTTTGAATTCCCTTACTAATGGTGTATTACAAATATGTATTGTATTACGCCAGTAAATTGAATATTTATATTTATAGTAACGGCGTTGAGTTCTGCCACTCAACACGCAATGCCTCCAAAATTCGGAAGAAAGTGGGGAACGGAGTGTCTTAACACTAGGTTCCCTCTGCTTACCCTGCTGTGTGCAAGACACAGCGTGAAGCTGATTTATTTATATTTTTAAAGTAACGTTCTTTGTAAAAAAAAAAAAAAGAAAATATTATATTTGACAGTTTATTATGCTCTTATAATGATTGAATAGAGAATATAAATTTAAAATTTTAAAAACACCAAAAAAACTTACCTCTAACAGAACCTAAGATATAGAAAGACGCAAGTTTTTCATTTAATATTTTAAAATAATTAATTTTAGAATTTGTAGTATATTTAAGATCTATTTTAAATAACGTACACACAGTGACTCAACGAGGACATTATAAAGATAACTAATTTTATTAAGGCGTGTCGGAGTGGCTGTTAACTAAATTAATTGTTAAATCGTCGACAATTAAGTCATTAGACATGATGTCTCGACTATTACTAATCTTTTTTAAAATCTCCCCTTTAGTAGTTTCAAATAAGACATTTTGTCCGATATAAAATTTTACAAAAACAAAAGTGAACCGATTTCTAACAATTTTAAGCGGACACCTCTTATTAATATATACTGCTTTTCAGCTCACTAAACTACCATACAACTTATATGAAGATTAGGATGTTAAGTCCAAATACTAATACTATACGTCCAAATACAGTTGTTTATTTATTTATTAAAAAAACATCATGTCATCACAATATAATCATATGTTATAAAAATAAGTAGTAGCATTGCGGTAACACGTAATGCCTCCAGAATGCGGTGGAAAATGGGAAACAGAGAACCTAGAAGAACGTAGTCTTAGTTAAGCCCTTAGTCTCTCCCTCTGCCTATCCCGCTAAATGCGGGATAAAGCGTGAAAGTGACAAAAAACGAAAATAACTAGACAAATTCAACATTCATCTATTTAAGAGATCCTCTAATATATTCATGTTCGGTGACGCACATCGACCCACGCAAACAGCTAACAATATAAATTGACCGTCTGACGGCTTGATTGGATAAATACGAACAGGTCCAGTGCGTGGCGAAGTACTTCAACAAATTGACGACTACGCAACCGGGGTAATAGGCATTGAGTGAAGAGTGAAATTATGTATACAGCGTGAAGCTATCACGCTGTATCCCGCAACCAGCGGGAGGGCGGGAGGCAGAGGGAAAATTGTGTTAGGACACTCGGTTCCCCAGTTTCCGCTGTTTTCTAGAGGCACTGCGGGTTGAGTGGCGGTAGTCAACATGTCTATATTTTATATTTTTTATAAGTGTCGTAAAATCGACTGGCTGTGAGTTCAATCCTCACTCGAGGATGTGAAATATTTACTTACATTTATATTTTAATTCGCTCTGGTGTCGAGGCAAAGCGCGGCGTTGAGTTCCGCCACGCAATGGCGCCAACACTCAGCGGTAAGTGGGGAACGGTGTGTTGTAACACTAGGTTCCCTCTGCCTACCCTGCTGTGTGCGGGATACAGCGTGAAGTTGTTTTTTTTATTTATTTATATACGCGAAGGATAAAATGTTTAAGAATATTTTTTTCTTGTTACGCCAACAAATAACTTCTTACGTGGGTACATAAGTGCACACACACACACACACACACACACACAAACAAACAAACACACACACACACACACACACACTTTTTTTTTAATCTACCAAAATATCAAAAGTTGTAAAGTCACATCGTTCACACAAAAATATTGGTTAACACCAATTAATACGTGGTTAGAACGTAATAAACATGTCGCAATATATAATTATTTATAATTGAAATTTATAATTACTCAAAAATTTACTATTACTTATACTTTATTTGAGGCCAGTGGTGGCGCAGTGGCACGAGGTGTGACTGTAAAACCGACTGGTTGTGGGTTCGATCCCCACACGAGGAAATGAAATATTTACTTAAATTTATATTTCCATTTTCTTCGCTCTGGTGTCGAGGTTAAGTCCGGCGTTGAGTTCTGCCACTCAACACGCAATGCGTCCAGAATTCGGCAGAAAGTGGGGAACGGAGTGTCTTAACACTAGGTTCCCTCTGCCTACCCTGCTGTGTGCGGGATACAGTGTGAAGCTGATTTAATTTAATTTAAAAATTTACACGAATATTTCTATGATTGTACCTAAACCTAAAGAAAATTTAAAAAAAAAGAAGCCTTTGAATAATTGTTAACTTTAGGCAGATAAGCTGAGATCACATCGATGTTTATAACATTCTCCTCATAAAAAGAACATAGAAATTGTAAAGTAAAAGGAAATTAATAAAAAATACATACACATCTACCTAAAACTATTAATTTCTCAATAATATAAAAAAAATAGGTAATTATTTATACACAGTTTTGAAATCCACTTTATTAGTTTAATTTTCAATTTCAATAAATTTTATATTTTAAAAGAAATAAAAGGCAAAAAAATATATATTTAAATACAGCCCATCACTTTTTTCGTTTCACAACAATAATTCCAATATATATGTGGCAGTAATTTGTTAAAGCAATTAACTAGTAATTACTATTAAGGCTGATGTAAGGTTTCATTGCGAACCTTTTTGTATGTATTCAACAAAGGCTTCCCACGCATTTCTCCTAAACGAAAGTGATCACGTCTTGACAGTATATCTATCTAATGTAGGCTAATTTTTACAACTTTTTTTTTGTGGTAACTTTTAAGAATTACCGCAAAACTTTTTTTTTTTACTTATTATGGAATGTTTTTAATTGATTTATAAATATACAATAAATTTTATTATCACATCTTTATAATTTCTAAGTACTTTCATAAAAAAAAAATTTTTAATACTATACTAACTTCACACTTTATCCCTAGCGGGATAGTCAGAGAGAACGGAGTTTTTTTTTTTTTTTCATATTCGAGAGTGGGAATCGAACCTATCGACCAAAACCTATCGAGTTTACAGTCATAAAGCTCTGAATAAAAGTATTTCATAATCATATAATAAAAGTATTTAATAAACAATTTACATTCTTAGCGGTCTTCTTCTCCATTAAATTAATTTATCGTATGAAAAGAGAAGAATATCACTATTTCTATTCACAATTTAATCAATCAACTCGCAGCAGTCAATTTAGTTAAATGAATATGCAGTAATAGAAGAATACAACAGTTTCTTTCGTATTCGGGTCTCGTTTCCATTATAAACGATGTCATCATTTTGAATACGAATGTACGTCCGTACATATTCTGATTTGTAAAGAATTTGTTGTTTTACGAGAATATGTTATATAATTAAGTAAGCAAAAATATTTATAGTTGAAAATATGTGAATATAATATCTTGATTTGAGGCCAATCGTCGCGCAGGGGGTATAGCTGTGTGATTGTCAACGCGACTGGTTGGGAGTGCGATCCCCATTTCGGGAAATGGAATATTTATTTAAATCCATTTTTTAATTTATTCTCTCTTGATATCCAAGGCGAAGCGCGGCGTCTAGTTCCGCCACTCGACACTCAATGCCTCCAGAATTCGGTGGAAAGTGGAGAACGCAGTGTTTCAACTAACACTAGGTCCCCCCTGCCTACCCTGCTATGCTTGATGAAAAAAAAAAGATTTGTTTTACGAAATACGTTATACAATAAGGTTACAAACAAAAACATTCATAGTTAAAACCATGTAAATATAACATCTTTATGTATAATAAAATCATATTTAAAGTCTTGCTAAAGTTATATTGCTATTCTAAAAAACCAGCCTGTTGTTGCTCTTCCACTTTATAAAATTAAAATAGTATCAAATGACAAGTATTATATTAACATATCTCAAGAGTGTAGGTGTTTGACAATCTTGTATCACCTAATTGGTAGTGCTCCACGTCGCTGGACATCCGGAAACAGATGGTTCAAGATGCACCGAGATTGAAAAAGATTAAGATGATTTTTGGAATTGAAAAGATGTTTACACGATTGCGAAAAATATTTGTTTGTTAGATTTAATATGAGACAGTCGTTGTGGGTTCGATTCCCAATCGAGGTAGAGAAACATTAAATCTTTCATTTCCTCACTCTGATAACGGGGCGAAGCGCGACGGTGAGTTTTGCCAATTGACACACAATGCTTTCAGAATTTTACTAGGTTCCTAGGTTCCCTCTGACTTCCATGCCATCTGTAGTTTACAGCGTAAAGCTGACCTGAACTGATCTCAACTTAGATCAAAAATGTTCGTGGTGAGTTAATCTTTTCTATGTTTTTATTCATATTGTTAAAATATTTAGAAGTATGGAAACTCTATCTGTAAGTTTATTCTACAAAATAATAATTTTACACATTCCAATAAACAAAAACTTATATTGTTTATTTTATTATTTTAACATTCGAATTTATATCTAATCTACTATATAATCATAAATTTGTAGATACCATTATAAATTTAACAAACACAAAAAGGCGTAGACCTCCATTTTAAATCTAATTTTGAAGCACAGGAAGAGGCGCAGTGTGCAGTTGACGAAGATTTATGCGACGCACGCGTCTGACCGATGCGGTTTGTATAATATTCCAACTAAACTAGTGGCCGTTGGGTTTCTTATGAATTTTAATAAATAAAATATTTTGAATAGAATTTAGATATCCATATAAATATACAATTTTTTTATTAGCTTCACGCTGTATCCCGCACACAGCAGGGTAGGCAGAGGGAACCTAGTATTAAGACACTCCGTTCCCCACTTTCTGCCGAATTCTGGAGGCATTGCGTGTTGAGTGGCAGAGCTCAACGCCGCGCTTTGCCTCGAAACCAGAGCGTAGAATTGGAAATATAAATTTAAATAAATATTCGAACCCACAACCAGTTGGTTTTACAGTCACACTTTGTGCCCCTGCGCCACTACTTACCTCAAAAAATATAAAAAATGATATATAATGCTAGAAACGAAATCTACTTCTAATTCTACAATCAAATAATTAAAAAAAAATTAACACTAGCGATCCACAGAAGGCTTCGCCCGGTTAAGCTTATTGTTGTATTATAGTCGAAGCATACTAAAAAGCGTATGTTTTCGATAGTTTTAAAGGTCGAATCTCTAAATTTTCTAAGATTTATCAAAAATAATTAATTCTCCTGTCCATGTTTTTAAACATTTTTAAAGTGTTATTCCACACTTAGGTAAGAAACATACTTATCAAGACAAGTTTCCAAATAGGCGCGGGTTGAAACCCCGCTACGTTCAAATTTTTATACGTTTTCTTAATAACTATTATTCTACTGTCCATGCCCTAAATTTATTAAAAAAAAAAATATATCACCAGTTATTTTTTTAACTGAAACAACAAAAGTCCCACTATGGAAACTTCATACGATATATATTTTTTTATACTCACAAGACTTACGTACATTAAGGGGCTACCGTTACTTATTGACAGTAAATTAGGCACGGCCACTCGACGTATGACAGCGTCTAAAATAGACCCAGTTTGTGAACTACAATAGGCGTGACAAAACAAATTTATATTTTAGTATAGTTCTTGTAAATTTTGAGCCAATTGTGAGAGCATCTGGTTGTTACGCAAGTTTTAAAGCTGAACCTGTCACCGTTTCGAAGATTTGAATGACTCTCGTTGCATAAGAACCGAAAAAAATTAAAAGAACTTAAGCGCAATTTAATTTTTTTTTCAGCTTCACGCCGTATCCCGCATTTAGCAGGGTAGAAAGCGACACACAGTTCTAAGACACTCCCGTTTCCCAGTTTCCGCCAAATTTCCGAAGCATAGCGCGTTGAGTGGCGGAAGTCAAGGTCACGCTTTGCCCTATTACCAAAGCCAAGAAATATTTTTTTATAAATAACAAAACACATCCTCGAGTGGGACTCGAACCTACAACCGTCGCGTTTACACTCACACGCCACTGCGCCGCGACGACCCCACTCAATTCAAATGAACCTAGACATATGTTAAGTAAAACACTAAGCCTACTTACTTACGGGAACGTATTTTCTAGTCGATTCTTGAATAAAGAGACGGACGGTTCAACGATCCTCACCTCTTATTAAAATTCAACCAGTTGACGCCGTCAACTGTCACCAAGCCATACATCACGTACTGTGTGGCCGAGTGGTGTTTATAAACTTTGAAAGTATGATGAAGATGTATTATGTTAGTTACATTTAAAATATTTCTATTGAAAATGTCATATGTGTAATGATTTTTCCCGACTGATAAGGAAGGGTTATATATTTATAAGTTTTAATATTCGCAATAATTTATTATAGAAATGTAAATCAACCTCTTTGTTTAATAAAAATGTGTTTTTTTTAAATAAGTAAAATAAGTTTTTAGAACTGCCATCAGAGGACACTAATAAAATTACGCTTGATGTGGTCGGAAAATTCGAGATATACTTTTTAGATTTGGAGCGGAAGAAGAAAGGGGATCTCTAGAATAACATATTGTATTAGAATTTAAGATGGACATTTTACACATTTAATAGTATTTTACTCTGGAAGAAATATAAGTTGTGTAAAAGCCTCGAGGTGTATGATTTCATTACATATGTAATAAATTATTATTACAAACATTAGTTTTGCTAAATATAATTCTCTACTAAATATTGTATAGTAGGTGTAACAGTTTACAGAATTTAAATTAACAACAAAGTAAAATTTTGTAAAGGTTTAACTCAACGCCGAGCATGCAAAGGCATCATTAGGCAAAAATAGTAGAACGGAGTAACTTATCACTACATTTTATATACCTGCTCTGAAAATTAAAAAAAAAACCGGTTAAGTGCGAGTCGGACACGCCAATTGAGGCTTTCGTACCAATTTCAAGGTTGTAGGTCAACAAAGTACCTATACCTTATAATAGTTGACAAACTTAAGTTTGCGGGCATATACACTCATATTGTATGATATAAACTACAAATATAATATTGTAATCAATATATAGAACATATAAAATTTTAATTTTTCGGATTTTTTCCTTTATTTATATAATAAATTCTAACTTTGTACCAAATTTCATAATGCTTAAATTTTTCTGTGCTTCAACGGACTATAGACTTGAATCTTTCATATTAATCAGCTTAATACTTCCACACAACAAATGGATACTATAAGGGTTCCATTTTTAACTTTCGGAGGTACGGAACCCTATAAAACAACAGCCGTGTCAATATTATTATAGCACCACCATTCATTTTGAAACAGGTCCTCCAGGGCCCTGCCAATTCTCGGGAGAACGTGCCCATCGACGGCAGAGCAGTTTTCTATTAGATACTTATATAGAGAATCACACCTCGCTTCGTACATATTTCATTTTAATGCGCCGTGGGGAGTGCGAGGCCAATTTGTAAGAGAGTTGTTTGACAGATATGATTTATGCCGGGTTCGATTCCCGGCGAGAGAAACAGTGTACCGAGCTGAGGTGAACGCTCTCGTTTTCACCGTAACGGCTTTTCGCTTTTCCCGTGAGATTATTACAACAACGTGTTTTAACTTTTAAGTTACGGAATAGTAAAAATAGTCTTTATCGGTATATTCTATACTTTAAAATTTATATATTTTTCATATATAATTAATATAAAAATGTTTACAAATCCGCCACTCAACACACAATGCCTCTAGAATTCGGCGAAGAGTGGGAAACGGAGTATTAGCTCAAGGTTCCAAGGTTCCCTCTGCCTACTGCAAAGCTAAAAAACAACGCAGCCTATAATTATACGTATAATTTTAAGCAAATTTGTCGATACGTTCGTATCAAGACGACTAGATTCTAGAATCACCAGAATCACCATAACTTTCTAAGTGCTTGTAAAATTTAGATGTATGAGATAAACGTAAGGGAGCCGCTCCCTAAACAATCCTTTAGCTACTGTTTTTCAAACTAATATGGGACTTAAATATTAGTATTTAAGATGTATTTTCTTACAAATATACTACTACTTATAACTGTTGTAGATATAAAGTGACCACACGTCCCAATTTTAGCGGGACATTCTCGTTTTTTATTGAACTGTCCCGCTTGGTGCCGATTTTTAAGAATGTCTCGCTTTTTTAATGAAATATCAGCACTTCTTATTTTAAATATACTGTCAAAATATATTGCCTATTAAGTATTATGGTGAATATATAGAAATAACAATTAAAACAATTATATAAAACACATGCAGAGCGGGACTCGAACCCGCGCCTCCTGGAGCTGGTCGGTTTACAGGAGGCGCGGGTTCGAGTCCCGCTACGTTCAAATTTTTATACGTTTTCTAAATAAGTATTTTTCTTTCCTAACTTTGGAATAACACTTTAAAATGTTTAAAAATAAAGTAAATATTTCTTAATTTATTGTTTAACAAATTAGCTAACGTTAGCTAAACTTATGAAATTTAATTTTATTAAATTTTATCCCGTATTTGTCCAAGGAAAATGTGGTCACTTTACGTAGATAGGAAATACCTTCCCGATTATTCATGGACTTTCACACCGGCGCTGCTTGACACGCAGAAGACACGATGTGATATAAAGAGTAACTCTGTTAATAATTTACCCTATAAATAACGGACTGACAGCGATGATCGCTTTCTATGGGAGTGGCGGTGCGGTACGGGAAGTATTGGGTTACACGTTCATTTCTAGAAGTCAATATATAGTGCCAGTCGTGGCGCAGCAGCACAAAGTGTGACTGTAAACTCGACTGGTTGTAGGTTCGATCCCCACTCGAGGAAAAGAAATATTTATTTACATTTATATTTTCATTTCTTCGCTCTAGTGTCGAGGGAAAGCGCGGCGTTGAGTTCCAGCACTAAACACGCAATGCCTCTAGAACTTGGCGGAAAGTGGGGAACGGAGTGCCTTAACACTAGTTTCCCTCTGTCTACCCTGTTGTGTGCGGGATACAGCGTGAAAGTGAGAAGCTGATTTTGATTTATTTTTTAATATATGAACCTATTGTGTGTACATATGTGTATGTATGTGAAAAATGAAAAGGGTATATTTTAAAAACAATTAAATTCAGAATATGCCTGAGTTAGCCGAGCTAGTCAACAATTATGGCTTATAGTTTTTTCGTTCAAATTTTTGTCTCAATTCGAGATATTTTATGTTGAGTAGCAAAACTCAACGCCACCTTTTGTCATCCCAGAGTAAGCAGTATGTTAGTGCCTCTGTCATATGCGGAAAAATATATATGGCTAACAAGAGTTCCAGGTTTGGCAAAAACATATTAAAAAAGTTTAAACATTAAATATTTTAAAGTAATATCAATAAAGGAAATTTAAAAGGTTCAATGTATTAATATTCTAAGAAAAATATAAAAATCAGGTAACTTCCGCCATCTTTATTCACAAAATGTATAACTTTTATGGTACTCATAACGCCATCTGTCGGAAGCTTACAGAACTATAAAGGTGGTGCATGTTTTTATTTACTTTAATAGTTTTTACATAGATGTCACTGTTAAATATTTAATATTAAGTGACATTTAAAACATACGAAAATATGTCGTATTGTATTTATAATAAAAAAAAAAACAATATGAATAAAATTCTTAAGCGTTCGTAATTTTTACACCCTTAAAATGCTTATGTATATTATTATTATGAATAGCGTGTAATTATTTCGAAAATATACATATTTGTGAAAATTCGACATCCATCTTTTTTAACTATAATTAACCCTTCACTTATGTATATATATCTAACAAAAAAAAAATACATCTAGAGATATTTTTAACATTTTCAAAGTGTTATTCCACACTGTCTCTACTCACTGACTCTCTGTCTCACTGACCACTAAACCATACGTTCAAACGTATGGTTTAGTGGTCAGAGCGCCTGGTCGGTTTCCAGGAGGCGCAGGTTCGAGTCTCGCTATTTTCAAAATTTT
>DWMY01000745.1:0-19822 GCA_018249775.1 Heliconius hecalesia formosus | reverse complement strand
TAGTAGAGTAAACAAAAGGAACCTAGTGAGACGACTAGGAACAGAGGTTAATCACTTTCCGTCTAATTTTTGTTAGTGGCGTAACTTAAAGTCGCACTTTTTTGTTACCAAAGTAGAACCCACAACTGAACCTAATTAGTATTTAACATTTGATCGATTTTCATTCGAAGCAAAAATTTGAATAGAATACACATTATTTAGAATTTATGTCGACATATTTATTATAATATTGAATTAGTACCTTTAAATAAATTATGTCATCAATTACGGATTAAAATATAATCAATATCAAATGCGATATACGGCTTGGTGAGATAAATTTAATAGTTAATAAATAAATTGATTACTTAATGTAAAAGTACAAAAAAGATCGTCCTGGCACAGTACCCCTGTGCCAGGACGATCTTGCGTGCAGCTGTCAACGGTGCAGCTGAAGGTTGTGGGTTCAATTTGCACTTGAGGGAGTGAAATATTTAATATTCTAATTTGGCTCTGATAACGAACTCAACACGCAATGTCTCAAAATTCGGTGGAACGAACGTGGAACGGAAGTATCTTAATGAGAATCTCTATTCTCATCTTAGCACTGGGTTTCCTCTGCCTGCCCTTCTATGTGCTGACGCAACGTGAAGCTAAGATAATTTATAAAAAACAATTTCACGCTTATAGGTAGACGCTGTCAAACTTTGCTACGATGGATCTAACTAACTACATTATAGTTAGAATCATCATATTCGTAGTAAAGTATATAGTAGCAAAATATATATAGTTGAGACCAGTCGTGGTGGCAGCGGCACATCGATCGCCACTCGAAGAATGAAATATTTACTATTTTAATTTTGTCGATCTGGTGTCGAGTCAATAAGCGCGGCGTTCAGTTCCGCAAACCAGCACTCAATGCGTCTAGGATTCGGTGGAAAGTAGGGAGGGGAGTGTCTTAACACTAGGTTCCCTCTGCCTACCCTGCTACGTGCAAGACACAGAAAAAAATACTATAGTATAGAAAATAGAGTGATGACTAATCTGTATGTACAATTATTCCCGACTGTTAAGAAAGGGTTATGTTTTTCGCGCGTATCTTGTATGTATGTATTATTCTTTATTACCTCGTATCTCCAGAACCGCTGAACGAATTTACATAATTGAGGTATCGTTAGATTCATATTAGCAGCCCAAGTGTTCTTAGATAAGTGACGTTAAATAAAAACAATCACGGCGGCTGTGGAACGTCATTGGACTTAGTGAAAAAAAAAATTACCTATAAGTAATTCTTCAATCAATAAAATCTTTACCAGGAACCCCGCATAATTTAAAGAGGTCCCGACTGTTAATCCTAATAAACTATTGGACTTGTTTATTTTCTTTTTAGTTTTATGCAGTCGGAGTTTTTGTTTTTACAAATATTTTTTTATTTTAATAAATTGGTTTAAAAAATTCAAACCAAATCTTTATACAAAAGACGGTATTTTCCAATAAAACTTTGTATTCTACCAAATTTGAACTGATGACCGTCATCAAAGTACTTGATGATATTTTAAATTAATATAATTATACAATAACAAAAATAAATATGACATATTACCACACAATATAACACTATCTTTAAGCTCTTAAGCTTTCCCATTTAATAACGATATAAAAATAAGCTCCCAACAATACAAAGTACAAAAGAAAAAATCGAAGCCAAACGATAAAACTCAATGTACAAGAAAAGAAATTCATCACGAATCAATTTATTCGCGGGACTTCTGGAAATGAAAGCACCGGAAAATATTTTCCACTATAGTATAGTACTAAATAAATAAATGGAATAAGAAAACTTTTCTGTCGTGGAAATACCGTAGAGTCTACCAAACGGCCGTGTTGCTCTAAAAGTGCAATTCAACCGTGATTTTTGCTGCCTTCGTAACTAAACTACGCCTAACTATATATACTACTAGTAAATTATAAGCCATAAGGCTAGGATACACAATATAGAAAAAAGGTTTCACTGTTATTTCAAAATCTGACAATTCTACACACATTTGAACCTTTTTTCATATCGTTATTATCTTTATTTTTTATTTTAAACATCTACTCTAAACCTAAACGATGCCTAAAAAAGTTTTTTCCTTTTTTTCCTTTTTTTAATCTTATATAATACTTATCTAATATACATATTTCTTAATTAAAAATAAATTACTACATTGTGGGTTGAATCATGAGTTGCGTAACTCAAAGTTGTTCTGTCGTAGCAGAGCGGAAAAATGTAATATTCGTACTCCTATCGAAACTAAACAAAATCGAACTTGAATTGATTTTTTTTTAATTTCACGCTGTATCTCGCTCCTAGCATGGTAGGCATACTTCCGCTCACCACTTTCGAGTGTTGACTGACGGAACTCAACGCTGCGCTTTACCTTGTGACTAGAGTGAGGAAATTAAAATATTATTCAAATATTTGAAATTAAAAACATTAATTATTTAGAATCGAGGCCTGGAGGCCGAGGAGATTGAGGTCTCTCGTGGCGTAGTGGCACAGGGTGTGACTGTAAAACCAACTGGTTGTGGGTTCGATCCCCGCTCGAGGAGATGAAATATTTACTTACATTTATATTTCCATTTCTTCGCTCTGGTGTCGAGGCAAAGCAAGGCGTTGAGTTCTGCCACTCAACACGCAATGCCTCCAAAATTCGGCAGAAGATGGGGAACGGAGTGTCTTAACACTAGGTTCCCTCTGCCTACCCTGCTTTGTGCGGGATACAGCGTGAAGCTAATTTTTTTTTTTATTTAGAATCGAACCCACATGATGTGCCCCTGCCAAGACGATTAACCTCATTTCATCCATTCGTCAATATATTGTACTAAACAGTAGCATGTGACTTTACAATGCGTAACTCATGAATTAAGTTATAAATAACTACGAAGTTATGACTTCGACCGAAGAGAAGTTGGTTACGATTGCAAATAAGAAAAATATTTTTAATGATCTTATAATTTAAAGAAATAATAAGATCATTAGAAAAGTTTACATGATATTATACAAATAATAAAGTGGATTTAATCAAATAAATCATGATGAATTTAAATATTAAGTAAATATGTAATCACCGGGGTAATGTTTTCATTTATAAATTATTTGCTCTAGGTTTTTGCATATTATGTGTTTTAGAGTGTTCGACATCGCGCTTTGTCTCGTCGTCCAAGCGAAAATGGAAACAATAATACGTCCGAGTGGGAATCGAACCCACAGCCGATTGTAGTCAATTATTTTTAAAGTAAAATCTTTTTTATTTATATAAATTAAAGCTTAAACTCCGTGTGTAATCAGCTTTACATTTCAGTACAAGCCTGTAGTAGACTCATTCGATTTCAATTTACAATCACGCAATCACGAAGGCAGTTAACAACAAATTGAGGCGGGTACCTACGGAACCTCTTAAAGCTATAAATATATATTTTGGATTACAAAAAAATATTTTTACAAATATAAAAAATATTATATTTGTATTTTCCCTTCAGTGGAACAAGTCTTACCTGAGACACTCCGTTTGGCAAAGCGAAGAAAACTTTTTTCTCATCTTCACGCTTTTTCCCACATAGCGGTTTAGGTTTAGGCTATTATTATTTTTGTACTTGTATTAGTTATTAGTTTAAAGCCATCATGGCGCAGTGGAACAGCGTTCTGACTGCGAACGTGGTCTGATTGTAGGTCGATCCCTACTTGGGTAAAATTAATTATATTTTTTCTCCCATTTCCCTGCTCTGAAAAGCCAAAACGCAGAGTTGAGTTCCAACGCTCAAAACTCAATGGCTCGTATTCCGAGGTGAAACGGTGAACAGAGTATCTTGATATTCGGTTCTTTCGACATATCCTATTATGCTGGAAAAAGCGTGAAGATGTAAATAAAAATTAAACGTTAATCTAAACTCTAAAGTAATTATAGTAGAATCCGTAAGCGGCATATTAATATAGACAATGGCTTCACGCAATTGATGATTGTGTATTCTAATTTCAAAAAGGAAAATGTTATTTTGTTGTGTAATAATAATTTAACAGCTTCCCGCTGTAACCCGCATGTAGCAGGATAGACAGAGGGAGCCCAATGTTAAGACACTCCGCTCCTCACTTTCCGCCGAATTCATGACTTTTTTTACCAGGATTTCATTTCCTCAATGTAAATATGAATTAGTGAGTACGCCACCATCTATAGCGTTAAGAGTTACGTAGTTACGTTAATCTTTTTTTAAGAATAATTGAATATATTATACTTTTATAAAAACAGTTTGCTCCCTATAAAACATTTGAAATCTGAAACCTGAAATTCAAAAATGTGTCCCAACAACAAAAAAACTATAATAAATAGATTTTCAAACTCGCGAAAATAAAAAAGAAACGTAACAACGAATACTTAACCAACATAGATAAATAAGGTTGAACTTAAACGATGCTATATTAAATTTTTACGTTTGAACGGCAGCGGACTAACATTTGTTTAGGCACAAGCCCTGATTAGACGCGCACGAGTTTTTCTCGAAAATAATTCCTGCTCTAAAAAACCACCCCTAAGTATAAACTTGGATCGCTCTCGTAATAAGGATCAGTTGTCTCTGTTAACAACAGGGTAGATTTTTCTTAAATTTTTTTATAAGAGACGATATGATATAAATTATTTAAATGTTGTAAATTTTTAATAATAATAATAGCAATTATTACTTTTTTGATAAATAGTATCTTTCTTATGTAAGAAGATCGTCGTGGGACAACGGTAGAGTGTCTGCCTGTAAGCGCGGTGGCTGTGGATTCGACTCTTGCGAGGGGCAATTAGTTAATTTTTTTGTGTATGAATTAAATATTTATTTTTATTTTTATTTCTTCGCTCTGGTTTAAGGCAAAGCGCGGCGTTGAGTTCCGTTCCACTCACCACGCAATACCTCGGCGAAAAGTGGGTAACGGAATGTCTTAACACTAGGTTCCCTCTGCCTACCCTGCTGTGTGTGCGATACAGCGTAAAGCTCGAATAAGAAAATCTAATTAAAATTACTTAGGATTTACTAGTAAAGCTTATAAAAAATCAACACAACAACAAATGAAAAGAAAAAAATCATATAAAAAAATTAACTTCGAAAAGAAAAGGAGGAAAGTAGGGAACTTAGTGGGGAGTTCTTATCACTGGGTTGAAAAAAAAAACCTGAAAAAAATATATCGTAACAATCCCGTCCAGTGTAAAACTCATTACTTATCTGTGTACATCGTTGACCGACGCCGCGCATACAAATTTAGGCTCTAAGTGACCAAAATATCACGGGAGCGAGCGCAAAGCCGCTTGCGGTACTCATTTACATATTGTACGCAAACATCAATTTCAAAATCTTTTTAGATATAAACGTTTTATCTGCACTCCTTTTATTTTTTATATTTTTTTTGTAGCGCGCTATTTTCGAGATATTGAGCGTTAAATAGCGGAACTCAATGTTGCGCTTTTTCTTGTTACCAGAGAAAATAATCTAAAATAACTTATTAACCCGAGCGGGAACCCAACCCATAACCGTCGAGTTTATAGTCAGACGTTGCCACCGTTGCGCTATGACAGCTCCATCTTAGATGAGCTCCAGCGTGATGAGCATTTTCCAATGTCATATAAAATTTTAAGATATGGTTCATCTGGTGAACATATATTTCCACGATGCTGTGACATAAGCAAACAATATTATTGTTTTGCCTGTTTGTTTGGCTAATTTTCAAAACAACTTACGATTTTAAGAGACTTTTTCCCACCTTAAAAAAAAAACAGGAAAAACTACGGTTATCGTAAATGCATATGACATTTTTTCAAGAAAAATCAAATAAAATCCCAAAACATTTGTATTAAGTAATAATTTATATCGAACTAAGATTAAATAATAATTTATATCGTTCAAGCAGGCGAAGCCGTGCGGGGGCCGCTAGTCTCCAATATAAAAAATACAAGATTACGTCATAGTTCATCATTAAGATATCGTGTTTTCTTTCGACGCCCACATTGAGATTCTGAGTTCCACACGTGCCTAATTTGTTCTTTTCCAAGTAAAGATAATAATGATGAGGAAAATGGAATGCCTTAAAGAATTATTTATCATTTTCGTGCCTTCATATAAGGAAAGGACGCGGTGATTACTTAAATTATAATATTTTTGTCTTTGACTTTCGACAGATATAAAAAGAATGGAACCGACAACGTTTTAACTGTTTGTAAACGCGATTTTTGTGGGTTCAATTTGCATTAGGGGAGAAGTATTTTCATTTCCTCGCTTTTACAGCAACAATTCATATAAACTTGCATTTCTTGAAATTTAAAACTATGCGAAAAGTGCGATTTAATAGAAATACTTTTGTATTTCGCACTTTCTGTTATCTTTCTTGAAATCTTTCAATTCCTTTTTTCACCCTTTTAAGAGAATTTATGGTTATAAATAACCGAAGGAAGACCTTAGGGTATATGTATACCCCCTAAAAACTTTTTGATTATTAATTTTAAAGTTACATTGTGCGAGGGTTATGGGTTTGATCCCCATTTGGGGGGAAAAAAATATTTTATTTTTTTGCTCTAGTAAGAACAGAAAATACCTCGTTATGTTCATTATGATACAGGTTGAAGCCCTTTTATTGAAAGTATGGAAAAATTACATTGAAATATAAGATGAAAATAATAAGATAAGTTACTAATGGAATCTACATTTCTATCTATAAACAATATGTTGATGGAAAGACAAAAAAAAGTTAAAAGCACTCATCTTACTGTCCATTTCATAGACATTGCCAAAGCTACATCTTAGAGTGAGTGTTAAAAGAGGCAGAAATAGACCTCAGTTTTCTTTCGAGAACACATTATCGATGATAAGGTCACGTAAAAAGCATGAGGATCTCCCGGTATGAGCAAGCTGATGATAGTGGACGAGGGGAAAAGGGTATGCGGAGGCTTCGTACTCACTAAGAATGATGCGCAAAGCTAAAAGATACCACAACTTTACAGTCGAAAACTCAACTGTTTCTTAATAATGAAATTTTAAACACAATAAGTTTAAACTTTCATTTGAAAAGATATGAAAAGTGAAAAAAAAAGTATAATAAAGGATCCAACAAAATACGACGAGGTCATAATCTGGTGCTAACGTGGCTATAATTCGAGAGAGTAGGCGGTCTCAGACGCGCCCGATTTGTGGAAAACCAACAATGTTCTGTTTATAATTTGTATAGAGAATGAATATTATTTATAGTATTATTTATATGGACATTTTAATGGGCTTTCGCCGTCGTCCTTCGCTCGTCGTCGCATTAGGACGGCAAAGGCGACGATTGTGGGTTCTATTTCCACTCTTTGGATTTTTTTTTATTTCCTTGCCCTGATAGAAAGACGGCGCTTGCGGCGGCGCGGCGTTGAGTTTCGCCACTCAACATATAATGTCTCAAATTCGAATATTAAGCAGATTACATAATTTTTTACATATAGCTACATATTCAGCTCCAGCTTTAATTAATGTTTACACTTGGCGTGTTTGTTACAATGCTATTAGAAGTATTCTTTATTATATCACTTTTCTTTACCATATACCATACTGGATTTATTTCTCGCAAATATTTTTATAAATAATTACTTTAGCTAATGAGAGGATCAAATTAACAATATTTGTTTTTAATACAGTAATGATTACGTTAATGGGATTCGTAGACGACTTCTTATAAACAGCTTCGATTTTTTTTGTATACATTTATTATTTTGTGTAAACAGCTTCACACTGTATCCCGCACACAGCAGGGTAGGCAAAAGGAACGTGGTGTTAAGACACTCCGTTACTCAATTTTCGCCGAATTGAGTGAGACTTTAAGTGTTGAATGGCGAAACTCAACGCCACGCTTTGCCTCGACAACAGAGCGAAGTAATGAAAATATGAATTTAAATAAATATTTCATTTCCTCGAGTGGGCATAGAACCCACAACTAGTCGATTTTACAGTCACACTTTGTGCCCCTGCGCTACGACTGGCCTTTTTATAAACAATCATACTTAATATTCTTATGCTTATCATAATTTTATATTTGTACCTACTATCCGTTCGCTCGCTGTAATGATAAAGGGCTAGAAGGACAACAATGATAATAATAATGGTAAATATTTTTCTTTATAAATTTGTTTTAGTTTCACGTTGTATCCCACATATAGCACAGTAAGCAGAGGAGAATTTTAAGACATTTCTGTCGGACATTGCGTTTGAAAGGCGGAATTGAACGCTGCTGTTCTTCTTGTTATCAGAACGATGAGATGAAGTTCAAACATATCCACAACCGCTGTCTATTATTTATTTTTTAACTGCAAGCTTTATCCGTCATATAACATTGTAGGTAGAGAGCGGAGTACTAAAACACCTAATTTTCCACTTTCTGCCAGAATTCAAGACAATTCAGGTCACAAAACTCAACGCCACTCTTTGTCTTATCAAAGAGGAGATATGTAAAAAACAATTCGGCAGAAAGTGGGCAACGGAAATGTCTTGATGTGGAACGTTTACCCTGCTATGAGTGGGATACACCGTTAAGCTAATAATAATAAAAAAATATATGTATGTATAAAACTCTTTCATGAGTCCATACCCATGGTGATAGGTGATGGGTCCCACAGACATCTGGCCTTAAAATTTAGGAAGCACTAGAAAATATTTTTTGAAATTCCCTAATAAAACGGGAAGAAACGGGATTTTTGATTAATCTTCAGCATCTTCAAGAGCACTAGTAGCTATATCTTTAAAATAGAGTGACTTGGCATTTTTTGTCGTACCATTCTGGAAAAATAATAAAAACGAACATAATATTTTAAAACGAGTCCAATTTACATAAAACCAGAGCATTTTCCGTATAACAAAATGACATCAAAGTTTATTCGAGCTCATTGAAATTCGTCCGGCGTTAAAAACTTTAGTTTAAATCAGTACTTGTAGCTGTTAGCGGCCTTTATTGTCAGTAGTCCGTTTGTCCGCGGATTTTTGTTTGGTTCCTGAATTTTATGTATAATTTAAAAATAATTTTGAACTGCATAAAGTAAAAAATATAGATTTCAATTTTATTTACAAACTAATATTTCAGTAATGTTTTACATTGTGATTCTATTTTTTTCTACTTTTATTATATTATCACTTTTCCAAGTAATTCACGTCTTAATACATAATTAATCCCGCACATAGATATAGACTTTCACAGACAGTTACGACTCTCCGTTCTCCGCTTTCCGCCAAATTTTTGGGTCTGGAACTGTTGAGCAACGTTCCATCCGCCACGTGCGCGTCAAAGTCAGCTGTGTGTGAGCACACTGTGGATAAACCTAGCCATTACATAAGGTTTGATAAACCCCTAATCCTCGCTAAGGAAAACAGATGTATTCCTAGAATGATCCGCGAGGCTATTGAAATACAAAAACATCCTAATTTCAATAGAGAGGACGGCTGGAAGCTCACTAACACCTGGGACCCACTCATAAAATCTTTGAAGTCTCAAACCCACCATACCAGAGGGCAAGATACAGTTAGCTCATTCTGCAAGAATCCAGGGCAGTACGCGAGGAAATTAAGAAATCGTTGGTACCGCCAATAATAATTATGTCAACTGACAGACGAATGCCACCTCAGTCTACCCGTAACCACGGACTACTGCAAAGTGTTCGAAACGTCGGGTTTCCAAAATGTATAATCTTAAATATACGCGATTAATCCGGTTAAATTAGTTTCATTTAAAAAGCGTATTCTTGTACGCGGCGTATGCGACCGTATCCTCAGATCCATTAGGCGAACTCGGGGAGTTATGGGCAAGTGTCCGGGACGTTCTAGGTAACGTTCGAGGGAATAAAAAAATAATAATAGATACGTGGTGGCTTGAACGGACGGGTCGGAACTGCGCGAAGCGGTTACGAGGGTGTGCTAGGTGTGTCAATATGGTGAGAAGAGATTAAATGAGGCTGGAAAGCTTATTTAGAAAATTTGTAAGGAAAGAAATTTGTTTGTGGTAAACACGATGTTTGACTACAATCAAAAATATATGTATACATGAGAGTGAACAGAAGGGAAAAGTATGATTGATTTATTCCTAGTGGATCAGCGTATTCGAAACCAAGTTATGGACACGTGAGTGTTTAGGGGTACTAAGCTGGGAACATACCACTATCAGTTAGTAGTCCAAGGTGTCCAAACTTGGAGTCCAACTGACGCATAAGAAGCTGGAAGCCTCAAGATTCTCCGCCTAATGAGGAATATCAAGAAAGAGTTTTCATTTTACAAAGAGATGTATTAATGTAAAAACGCCTTTTGATTAAGCTGATGGCAAAATTAGTTTAAAAGAAATTGACAGTGCAATATGAAATCTGAAATGTAGTACAGCGGAAGCAGATGGAGTTACTGGCGACATGATCAAATGCGGTGGGCCGCATCTTGGACTTGTTCTGGTTTTTGTTCAAAAATTAAAAATGAGTGACGTGGTGCATCGTGCTTTTGTATAAAGGTTAAAGCAGATAGACTGCGCAAGCCATAGGGCTATCAGTCTATTTGATTAATTTGGGTAGTAAAATTTATGCCAAAATACTAGCGAGAAAAATGCAAGAGAGATCCGATAGGCTGTTGTGGGAGGCCCAAGGAGGCTTTAGACCTAGAAGTAGGAACTCGAATAGATCAGATGTTTTTCCTCCACATGATCACGGAAAAATTCTTGGCCATTACCCAAAAAAAATCTTTGCTATTTTGGACTTGAAAAAGGCGTTTGACAGAGTTGTGAGAACGAAATTATGGGAGATACAACCCCGGTACACTGTGAGCGGACCCTTGCTGCAGGCGCTCTTAAATCTCTTAATAGAGATCACTCTTTGCTGTCATCAAGCTGGCATGTTGCCCTGGTTTGACATCCAATCGGGTGCACCATGTCAGCTTTGATGATAATTTGTATGTGAATAGCTGTCTCCAAGAAGTGAAACACAGTGGCATGGTAGTAAAAGTAGATGACTTGAATGTGCATTACCTGCTGTATGCAGATAATGCAGTGTTTATTGTGTGTATATATCAGAATGCGAGTTGCAGCACTAGTAGTGATCTCTTATTGTTTTGTCCATCCATCTGTTTGTCCTTTTGTACCTAAATGTACTACTATATGTATAGATTCAGACGATTTTTATTGTTAAATAGCTATTAATTGTGAAGATTAGCTCAGCTTATGCAGAACCATAATAGCAGGATTATTATGGTTCTGCATAAGCTGATAGCCAAACGATAAGATCTATTTAAACTGATTTAAGTCTGGAGAGAGTAAAGGATTTTTATGTTGCATCATAAAATTATCGTTTTATGTTATTCTAAAGTGTTTATTAGCAATAACAGTTAAGAGTCTTTGTTTAATTGAAGTACACATAAAACTTGGCTAGACGCAATCACTTACTAAGTCGCGCCATTTAAACCTACACTCGAGTACTTCATTCATTATTAATTAGTACATATATGTATATGCCCAGAAGTAGCATAATTTTCTTATATATTTTTTATATACATGTATAATAAGTGTTTGAAGTAGTGCTCGATTCTCCATTTTTCTTTTTATGACATTTAAGAGACGTGCAATTGGTTGGTTAAAAGATAGTTTCGCCAGACAAACAGACGTACAGAGAGACAACAAAATTATCCTATAAGGGTTCTATTTTTTTTTTCCTGGTAAAGAACTCAAAAAATAATTAATTAGTAATTTTAAAGTTTTTTTTTCTACAGGCCAGTCGTAGCGCTAGGGGCACAGGGGCAGTGTGACTATAAAATCGACTGGTTGTGGGTTCGATCCCCACTCGAGAAAATTAAGTATTTATTCACAATTATATTTTCAATTATTTGACTCTGGTGTTGAGGCAAAGCGCGGCGTTGAGTTCCGCCACGCAACACGCAATGCCTCCAGAAATCAGCGGAAAGTGGATGGACGACGGAGTGTCTTAACACGAGGTTCCCTCTGCCTAACCTGCTGTGTGCGGGATACAGCGTGAAGCTGATTTTTTTTTAAATTAACTTGTATTTTGGGCCCATAATGATTTTGTGTAGAGTATTTTTGTGCCAAGACGATGTCTTATTTTTAACTATTTTATAAATATTCATACCTACTTACAATATAAATCTGAAAATTCAATTTGATTGATCACGGTTATTTCAGGAAATACTGGTTCTAATAATGTTGGAAAGTATCGAGGGTATATATAAGTATATCACTCTCTATTCTATACGACGTATATATAATATATGCTATGTATTTCTAACCCACTGCGTGCTGTGAGAGGTAGTTAGTTTAGTCCATAGTTATTTCACACAATCCATAGTTATTTCCATTTGAATTTCAGATCAGACACTATTTAGTTCTCAGTGTCTGATCGAGCTGAAATTCGGATTATGACTTCAGTTCTCACAACAATACAATGACGTATAATCCATATTTATATTGATATTTATATTATATATTACTATTTATATTATATATTTAGTTGTTATTACAAAATGGCCTTCCCAAAAGAATAGCAGACAAATAAATTTATATTTATTGTATTAATGTATGAACATATTAATAGTCAGATAAATGTACAAATCATTTGTCAACGTAACGTTAAGATTAGTTTAAGTTGAGAAGATATTTGAGGTGTTGGGAACACTTTGGAAAACTAAAACGATTATCGAGCTCAGTGCGAACTGCAGGACCATCTGTGCGCATCTCCGTAGTTTACTAGTTGTTGCTCGTAACTTCGTTTGTATGGATTGTATTACGTACTTATTTAGAAAACGTATAAAAATTTGAACGCAGCGGGACTCGAACCCGCGCCTCCTGGAAACCGACCAGGCGCTCTGACCACTAAGCCATGCGTTCTCGCCAAGCTACGTCTAAATTAAATGTCAATATGTATATTCACATATCATTTAATATACATAAGTGACAAATATATAAATTATTCAAAACACTTTTGTAAGCTCACATCGGAGCCTGTCGTCGTCGTGGAAGCTCGGCTTTAACTCGCTACATAATTCACGCGCGTGTAGCTAAGATGAATCCCAGTCGGGTCTTTAAGCGGACGCATTTAAAAGTCCCGACTCCTTATACCAATACTGCCCTCGAGTTTTTGTATAGATGTTGTGTGATGTGTGTGTATTTCTATCTTGATATTTCATGCAAAGTTCAGTGCACTGTTAGATGTGAGCATTTTTCATATTCTTCCAAGTTGAGTTTAAGTCGAGAAACAAATTTTTTTTTAGCTTCAAGTTATATGTATCCGCGCGAAGGGTAGGCAGAAGGGTGGTATTGGCGTTTATAAGCCGCTCCGATCCACTACTTTTGACCAGAGCAGGCAAAGGAAGATTGCTTGTTTCCTTTCGTTCTTATTAGTAGGAATTGAACCCACAACCATCCTGCTTACAGTAAAGAAATAAGAAAAAAATCTTATAACAACGATTTTTGCTCAGCAATCAAATTCATTTTTATGCAAATTAAATTGTTTTATTATTAATTACTACTTTATAGTAGTACAATGTGCATTCAATTATGCTATGATAGTACTCTCGCATCGCATCCCTTACTTAACGCCGAATTCCGGAGTCATTCGCGTTGAGTAGCGAAACTCAACGCCACACTTTTGCCTCGACACTACAGCGAAGAAATGAAAATACAAATTAGAATATTTACTGAAATTTATATTTTTATTTCTTCGCTCTGGTGAGGGGTTAATTTTTATTTTTCGCATACATACATATATATAATAAAAACATAATAAAATTTTAAAAAATGTTATGTTTTTTTTTAATTAATTTTAAAATACGTTTTGTACGTTGTTCACTACAGGCACCTGGTCCGTACTTTTTTTTAACTTTCTCATTATTATCAGCTAATCATCAATTTTATATTTATCTGCTGCTTAAATAAGGCCTATAACTAGAGATAATTATCTAAATATTTAATTCCTAAGAAAGTCCAGATATTTTCTGATTGCCTTTTTTTTTGTAAACATTTCACTTATTATCTATTAACTTAATAGTATGATCCGTTGTACTTTTTCTTGTGGTGTTTTCTGAGTCGCAAGTGTATACGAATAAACCACAATTACAGAAGTCCTCATGGCCAACATAATCCATGCCGTCGGTCAAATTCAGCCTGAATTACACGCCAGAGTCATGGAAAATTGGATATTACAGATGCTTTCTACGCTGGTGGACATTTGAAGGATATTTCATACATAATGGCATCGATAGTTCTTTCAAACGAATAAAAAAAATGTTTTATTTGAGGATATAAAGTGCTTAATTAAAAGCCTTGGCAACTTGAAGAAGTTGACAAAATTTAATTTGTGAATGTATTTATTGATTTTGAAGAACATGAATACAAATAACAAATATAAGTTTTTAATATATTTTTTTCTATGAAATATCTACAAATCTTCACATTCCGGATTCCTTTATTTGTGCTGTAAGTTTCCATTTCATGTCCAACTTCATAACTATAGGTCCACGGGAAGTACTCATAGTTGTGATTACGTGATCAATTCCACATAAAACTCAGCAAAAACGATGTTTATATATATGCTGGAATGCTTGTAAAATGATTGTGTTGACTTAGAAGCTTGATTTTTGCTCTCCAAAGATTACAATACAGGACAGTGAACTTTAATATTTGATACTATTTTCAGCTTGATACCTCCACGCGAACTCGAAGTAAATGTCTTGACGGACGAAGAGATGGACAACAAAGTGAAAGTAAATATAAAATTTGTCATATAGATAAATTAACAGTCCTGTATGGAAGCACTAAGAGAATTTCTGAAAAATTCTAATCGAGAACTTTACGTCTTAAAGTAAACGTAATCAAAATTGCGGGCGACGACTAGTATAGTATAAGATTCTGATTTTCTTTGTAATTTATATAATGTTGAAGTTGCGTAAAAGTTATACGCTTAATTTATGTTTATAAAAATAAAATGTAATATGATCTTGTATTTTTCTTTGCTCTTCGTATTCACTATACCGAAACAAAAAAACTAGTAAAGATTTCCCATGTTTACTGTAATAATACTATTCAGTTATTATTATTAGAGGCCAGTCCTTGCGCAAGGGCACAGGCATGCGAATGTTGTGGCGTAATAAGTTGTGGGTTCGATTCCTCTTCGAGGAAATGAAATATTTAATATTTCATTTCTCGCTCTGGCACAGAGGCTAAGCACGGCGTTGAGTTCAGCCACTCAACATGCAATGCCTTCAGAATTCTGTGGAAATTGGTGAACGGAGGTGTCTTAATGGGAACGGAATGTCCTAACACTGAGTTTCCAAGTCAGCAAGATACAGTGTGAAGCTAAGAAAACTAAAATCATTACGTCCTGAGACTAGCGTGTTCAATTAAACAAATAAATTTATATTTTGATTTTACTAGTAAATACAAAAATACTTCAGCTATAAGCTATATATTCATATAAAAGAAAATCGTCGCCGTAAAAAGCTCTCGAATTGTAATACGAATACGAAGCTTAAATTTTCACTACATCAATACCTTCAGTATGGAAACGAGGAACTACAGCAAGTTCGTCATTCATTGTCTTCTTGAACACGTAACGTAACATATTGTTCTTTTTTAAGAATTATTTTATATTAAAAATTCCAGCATTTATTTCTTACACACTTTGATGATGGTTTTCATTGAATCGTTTATATAATGTTTTAAATATTTTATGTATGAATTGTTGTTAAATATGGCTGTAATAAGAATTTTCCTTAAATAATGTTCTTACCTATATATAATTACAAGCAATTTAAATATGGCTTCATCCGCGTATAGCCAAATTATACAGAAAATTTTACATAACATATTGTTAGAAATCGGAAGCGGTTAACGTTTTAAAAAAACACGATAAAAACACATATCGTCTATATGATTCTAAACTATTTTGAAAGAGATACTATGTAATTGCAATAAGCGATATGTATCACCTACTAACAATACTTCACACTAGTTTCCTTCCAATAGGGGCCGTCACTTACAAGCGATTGCCCCCGATTGACACAATTCCACTGCTTTTATAGTTATTTTCCACCTAAATCTACCCTCTTTTAAACAAGTACGCTAACAATATATATTCTGATATTTAAGCTATATAACTGCCAAGTTTCATCTAAGTCCATTTAGTAATTTTTGTGTAAAAGTGGAACAAACATCCATTCACACAAACTTTCACATCTATACTTAGGTATAATAAAATCGTACCAGATCGGTGTCTGTACATGGAAGATAAATGAGAAAATGTACTACTGGGTACATTATGACAGTGTAGTAGAACCTAAAACAATGATTTTTATAATTTTTGTCTGTGTTTTGACTATACTTTTTTTTTTTTTTTATTAATTTAGGTCACTAACAGGAGATGAATGCTGTGGAAATGCGATCTCGTCGTAGGATATGTGGAGTCAGCTTAACTGATTGAATTCGCAATGAAGAAACACATACATAGTACCTGCCATTCTTGTACGTGTATATACGTTTAACTAGAGGATGTTACGGTGAGAATGAAGAAGAACGTGCTCAGCAAGTTTGAGCACGTCCAACGCATGAGTCATGAAAGAAAATCATCAAGATCACATAAAATATAATCCCATAAGAATGTTAGTACTCAGTAACTTATCACAGAAAGTTGTACTCTGAAAGATTGTTATCAGAGATCCATCCAAACTAAGAGTATACAATAAATCATAAACAAACTTTAACTTAAACTACGTTTCTCATACAACAATTACTCTGTAAATAAATCACGTTCAAAATGGCGATTGAAATTTATTTAATGAAATTAAATAATATTGAGGTCATGCATCGTGGCGCAGCGGCACAAGCGTAACGTGACTATAGACGTGACGGTTGTGCGTTATATTCTCACTCAGGGAAATATTTTTTTAATACTTCCAATTTTCGTCTCTTCGCTCCAGTAACACGGAAAAGCGCGGCGTTGAATTCCACCACCTAATACGCACTGTCTCCAGAATTCGGCGGAAAGTGGGAAGCGGAAGTGACTAAATAGGAACGGAGTGTCTTCACATTAGGTTCCCAGGTTTCCTCTGCCTAATCTGGTTTATGCGGGAAACAGCGTGAGGCTAAGCAAAAACAACAAGTGGAGATTAAACCCAAAACCATCGCGTTTATAGTCAAAGCGCTGTCACTCGGCAACGAATCCTCAAAATAGCACAATTACTATTAATGTAATGGAATTAAATCATTTTCACGTACGTATGCTCGCTGAATATTTTAATTTATAGTTGCTGTGCACGCTAAATTGTTTTGTATGGAAATTAATTTCATACGCTCTTAACATGTGTGAGGCTTTACTTGAGATATGTTAGAAATAAGAACAAAAGTGGTCTAATTTTAATTAGTTTTATTAAATAAGTAATTATATAAATAAATAATTATAAGGCTTTTTTATAGCTTCAAGCGTGCACGGTGAAGGAATCTAGTGTTAAGACACTCTTAACCCCTTATTCGGAACGGAAGTGTCTAAATAGGAATAGAATGTCTTCACACTAGGTTCCCAGGTTCCCTCTGCTTACCCTGCTATGTGCGGGATACAGTGTGAAGCTAAACAAACGTTAGTACAAAGCATATTATTACACATCGAAAGCTTTCTTACAAGTAGTTTATCTGGGAGCTAACTTAGCCTCGGGGAGACGCTATCAGCGGTAAGGGACACAGAGCTTAGCTCCAAGATATTTTCCAATGTTTGGACAGTGTAGTGTAAAGTTATTCTCTAGGAAGCCACAATAGCACTGTTCATAAAGATTTTGTGTTTTAAATTTTAAATTTTGTTCGTAGGAGTCTTGCAAATTTGAAAGATTTGGATTTCTTTTTATTTTTGTTGTGTCTTTTCTGTTCGCCCAAAGCATTTTCTCACATGTTCTCATTAAGAGAACGGATGGCTTAGTGATCAGAGCGCTTGTACTGATGCCAAGAGAAATGGGTTCAAATCCGGCCACGTTTATTTTTTTATACTTTTTTATAATTTCATTGTAATTAACACTTAAGTTTTAATCCAAATCAGAGATCTTTGATTTTCTCAATAATTACACACTTTAAATGATACTCTTTAACCGGATCCATCGCATTTATTTAGTTCACGGCTTCACAAGTAGACCCATAACCACGGGCTACTCCAAAGTGTTCGAAACGTCGGGATTTCCTAAAATGTATAATTATACTAATAGTATAAAAATATGAATGTAAACTTGTTTGTTACGTTTACATATTCCTAGAGATATTAAAAAGATATGTTGTTTTAATATTTTACGCTTTTTATTATTATTCTTTGGCTATAATATAAAAATGGAGCGAAGCCGCATTTGAGTCTATAGAACATATATAAAAACACGAATGCCTTCGTAATTTCACAGACAAAGGCGCGAGTGATTCGGTAGTACTAAATATACGCGATTAATTTTGTTAAAGAGTTTCATTTAAAAAAATATATATACATAAGCCTAAGTTTTTTCAATAGAGATTTTTTTAATTAACCACTTCTGTACTATAGAAAAGGTAGAAAAAGTTTCATAGCGAACACGTAATAAATCTAACTGAGATAAAAATTTGAATGCGAATAGAAAAAAGGTCGTTTCAATGGACTTAAGTGGAAACAAATTTTGCGCTCTTAAATTGGAATGTATGTATGAACGTAAAGAAAAGCATTCTCAATTATTTTAATAACATTAGAGTAAATATGAAATTATTTTATCTACATTTATTTATTTTTGTTGGTTGATGTTCTATAGTTTTAGCTTCACGCTGTATCCCGCTTTTGGCAGAGTAGACCGAGGAAACTTAGTGTTAGGACACTTGTTTCACCTGGAGTGGGTATTTTCCTTCCAATTTTTAAAACATTACATGTGATGTTATCAGAACAGGGAAATTAAAACAATTAATTTCTCCGTATGGGAATCGAACCGATCTGTTATTCACAATTAGTTGTTGTGCTGCTGCGCTACGACGGCCTCAAATATATACACACATTTAGAATTGTTATTTCGTAATATGTATTTGTGGATCCCCCCCACAAATAAAATTAATAAAAACATATGTTTGTAAGGACGATAATTTTACGTAATTGAGGTCCGTCGTCACGCGGGGGCACAAGCGTGTGGCTGCAAGCGCGACCAGTTGTGTTCGATTTCCACTGAACTTCGCTCTGGCGTCGAGGCAAAGCGCGGCGTTGATTTCCGCTACTGTACAAGTAATGCCTCCAGAATTCGCTGAAAAAAAATATGTGATATCGTCACAAGAAATCATTGATGAAAAATTGCATACTTTAATTAATTGAATTTAATTATAATCACTAATACAAAGATTTTTTTATTTCAAAGAAGAAATTAGTTGTTTTTTATTTTTCATAAATTAAAAATAGTTTTCGTTAATTCAAATATTTTTCTAATTAAATTATACAGATTGATTAAAAGTAAGAATGTGCTTTTTAATTACAATTCACAAGAAACGGGCTAGAGGAGTCACAAATCGAAAGCTTAGCATCGAACCCACAGTCAACACAATAAAGTTAGAACACACAATATTATCCAACATTACCGAACTTAAGAGTCCTATAGAAAATTTTGCTTTGTGACGTCAAATGAAGCCGCAATGACCGCATTTACCTAAACCTTTCCAGTATTAGCGCTATAAAACCTTATGTTTCACATTACGGGAAAATTTAATTATTTTCATTTTTTGGAGGCCGTTGTCAAACACAAAAGCTACTGAACGAATTTGTACGAAACTTTACAGAAATATACAGCCTTTACATGAAAATAA
>DWMY01000744.1:0-19859 GCA_018249775.1 Heliconius hecalesia formosus | reverse complement strand
ATTTAATTTCTCGAGTGGGGATCGAACCCACAACCGACTGAAGTCGTATTTATAGATATTTATAAGTATGAACGTGATTATTATGTTTACGATCCCCAATCGGATTTCTTAACAAGACAAAATGCGCCTTTAAGTACTGCCAGTGAACATGCAACGTCATCAAAATTGATCGGCAAGTGGGAGTCGGAGTCGGAGTGTCTTAACACTAGGTTTTCTATGCATATACTGTGTGAAGCTAAAATAAATCGACTTCTAAAAGGAAGAATATATTCATAACGCTTTTCTCACCCAATTTTATCAAATATTCATATCTTTTATCCAATTATTGTGTCCAAAAAATAGAACATGACTTGCTCTTACCTCTTTCCATCCATTTCAAATATTTAATGTAAAATAAATAAAATTTACTATTCTATTAAAATTTTAGTATAAGCAAAAATATTTAATTGACTAAACAGCTTTGACTATTTTAAGTGAAAGGGTTATAGTGCTTTGTGAGACCCAGTAGTTCTGACGACTTTGATTTAGTCTGAACGAAAGTTATGCGTCGCCTTTATCCTCAGGATTAGAGAATTGAGGGTGTCAAGTGATTAATTTAGTGTTGGAGCTATTTAAATTATAATGTCGGAGTATACTGGCAATATCATGCGGGATAAATCGTGAATCTATCGAAGTTTATCCCACGTGCAGCGGGTTAGGCAGAAGAACTAGTGTCAAGACACTCTGTTCTCCGCTACGTGAAATCGAGATACTGCTTGTTGATGGGTGGCAATCAATTGCGTATTTTGTCCTGCCTTGATTTGGGATCGGACAAACAACTGTTGTGTTTGCCGTTGTACCACGACAGCTTCGTGTAGTAAGCTATGATTAATACCTGCTGATTACCTTAATATTTTAAACTTTTCGTCCAAACCAAACCAAAAAAAACAGACGTATTAAACATCAATCTATTACAAAAATTATATCATATAAAAATAATAGGGCCAAATAAAACCTTGAAACCAATACGAAATATAGAGTCACCTACATAATTCAATATTAAATTAACGAAGGAAAAACAATCGAAATAGAACTCTTTTGACAATATATAAGGTATATTTTTGTGTATCAATTCGATACCATTCAACTAGCATCCCTCGAGACCTCTTCCAACCCTTCCCAGACGCATTCAAAAAGGAAAATCGTTGTATGGTTTTAGAATAACACACCAGTAGTTTTTTACTGCCTATTGTTTGTAAAATTTTTAAAGCTTTTTACCTGTTATTTTGTTTGTTTTTGTACGTCAAAGGTGAATTCTTCCATATTTGTTTTTCTCTTTTTTTACCTTCGCACTGTATCCTGCATGTAGCTGGGTAGGTCAAGGAACTTAGGTGTTGATACACTCCGCTCCCCATTTTTCGCAGAAATCTGAGGCATTGCGTGTTGAGTGTCGAAACTCATCGCCGCGTTTTGCTCGACACCAGAGCGAAGAAATGAAAATATTCATTTATAAAATTTAAAATTTTATTGAAAATTTAATTATTCCTCGAGTAGAAATCGAACCCAAAAAATAACCTCGAATTTACAGTCGCATGCTTGTGTCCCTGCGCCACGACTGGCTGCTCTAATATCTTCATATATATATATAATAAATCAGATAGAAAAATATTTATTGTAAAAAAAAACTAAAAAAAGAGACAGCTTCACATATTTTCTTGCATAGTAGAGCAGATCATTTAGAGAATCAGTAAGCTAGTGAGTGCTATTTCCTTGCTATCGTAACAAGATATTGACGACGCTGCGCGAGTTTGAGTTTCTACATTTAAGAAGCAATATCTCGCTTTTTTAGCTTTACGCTTCACGCTACATAACAGTAAAGGCAATAGTGACGGAACTCAACGCCTAATTTTGTTTTGCCACAATCTGCGTAATGATATTTTCATTACTTTGAATGTGGATTGATCGACTTGTTCACATCAATCGTATTTACAGTCATATATAGAAATTTTTTTTAGTCATATACAGATAGACGTCGTCGTCCCAGTGCGTTAAACAGCCTAAAGTACAAATAAAATGTTGACATATATAGATAGGAAATTTTAAATGATTTAATACTAACATTATTTAATATTAACATACCAGTCGTGGCACAGGGGCACAAAGTATGACTCTAAACGCGATAGGTTGTGGATTCGATCTTCACTCGAGAAAATGAAATATTTATTTAAATTTATATTTTCATTTCTTCTCTGAGTTGAACACGCAATGTCGGCAGTGAAGGACGGAGTACCTTAACACTAGATCCCCTCTGTCTACTCTGCTCTGTGTGGGATACAGCGTGAAGTTGATTAATACTAACAAAGCAAACTATATCTAACCTACTATTAGTATGTGTAGTTTAAAGGAGCCCCTTAAGCCTACTCTAAGGTTACAAGTCCCAGGCACTGCTCTAAGCTTTTTTTCTCGCAATGTGATGGAATACATGGAGTACTAAGAATATGACGAAAACATAAAAATATACTGTATGACAAAGTATATATTTCATACTTCATCATTTATATATATTTTTTTCTCTGGCACCAAGGCAAGAGCTCGGCGTTCATTTCCGCCATTGAACTGAACGCCAATGCCTGGAAAAATTCGACTGGAGTTAGGTAGCGGAATTTCTTAAAACTAAGTACCCTTTGCCTACCCTACTAAATACAGCAAAATGTGTGAAGTGTGAATAATAAAGTATATAATTTGAAAGAACGCCACTTTGTAAAAACAATATTCCCAACCATATATTTTCCGGCACATTATAACTTCGAACGTTTAACCAAAATTATAGTGTAACAACAATTCGGAACGGAAATAAACAGAAAATATGAATCAAAATTTTCCTAATATCTAAGCTGTTGGTAACTTTTACAAAAGTTTTTTTTTATAGAAGCTATTGAAGCTTTGTATTGTATTTTTATTTATTTAAGTTATATTTATATTATTTGCTCTTTTTTATTTTAGCCACCGTCCAATTTATTTTAAATAGTTCTTTTAAAACGGTTAAGTGATGCCTAAGGAGACAGTTTTTTTTAATTTGAACAATCAAGTCACGAAATCTTATTTTTAATTCAAGCTGTATCCCACACGTATCAGCGTAGGCAGAGGGAACCTAGGAACCTAGTGTTAAGACGCTCTGTCCTCATTAAGACACTTCCGTTTCCCATTTTTCGCCGAACTCTTGAGGCATTGGGTGAAGGAACTTAACGCTGCGCTTTGCTTCGTTACCAATCCGAGGAAATGGAAATATTAACCAGAAACCAGAACAGATTCTGGGTTTCATTGTGCCTCGCTTGTGACTATGTGCTACGACTGGCCTATTAAAATTTATGTTTTAATTTTAAAACGACAGAATTGTATTCTATTGAGAAGCTGCTAGGCCAGGGCAAATACTTTTGTAAAACATATCCTTTGGTGGAGAATAATCCTTTACAAATTCATTCCACTATAGTATCGGTGCCAGTTCGTTCTCGGTGCGATTTCTCATACAAGAATATGAGATTGCACCGAGAACGAACCGTAATCGGTACTATAGTGTGAATCCTACCTTAGGTAGATATAATGTAAGTGTAAAACTGATATAAATAAATTTATGTAGTTGGTTTGCTTATTGCGATTTATTTGAAGCTTCACGTGTCCAAGCATACATTTTCAGTGCACACATTGCTTTATGTACAGCGAAATAAGTTAATTAAGAAGACCAAGAAAGTAAATAATAAATTGAACCATATTTTTGTATCAAAATGCCTTAAGAAGGTAGTTAAACCCTTTAACAATACCATGTTAAATAACCAAGAATAGTCCTTTTAGCAAGATTCGGCGCCGAGTCATATAGTTCGATCCACCGAATGTTGGTTTGAAACGATGGTTCCGAACTTCATTAGAGCTGAAACTGACTGTCCTCTTGTTCTGAGCTTAATCCACTGTATAGAGTGTAATGCTTGCTATAAACGCCATGATAATTTGAAATCTCTTAAACAACCCATAAGATTGGCTGTGAAGAAATTTGTCATAGAAAGAGTACGTGCTGCTTATTGATAACTGGCCTCAACGTTTAAAGGACTGTATTGCAGCGACTGGAAATCACTTTGAATAAGCTTTATATATTTTTAAGGTTTTATATTAATGTAGTAAACTCATATACTGTAATAGTAATAAATATTACGTACAATAAGAAAAATGTTTTTCTTTGTAACAATATTTATAGCAAATCTAAGTACAATTAAACTTGAAAGAAAGGAAAAGTTTTAGAGTTTCTTGAGCCGGAGCTGAAAAGATTACGTTGTTATTTTAAAGAAATATTTTGTTTGGTGCTACAGAAATATTATGCACTTTCACGTTTAAATTTTACATAGCTTTATGCAAAATTCCTAATATTTCCATAGTGGGCTAGCGGCACAGCGTGTACTTGTATATACATTATTCTCTAACATACTAACAAAGCATATAGACGTGTTTAAAAATTATAGCAAATTCGAAGAATTTAAGAGTACTCTAATACAGTAAAATATTTTTTTTGACATGGGTACTATTTTGGTCAAAATAATATGAAAATTTTTGTTTTGTCTTATTATAAGATTTAGGAAAATGAAAATATGTCATTGAACCTATAACCGTCGCATAGTCACATGCTTTGCCATGACAGCCTTATTTTTTAGTTATTTTATAGTTGGTAGAACATTATTTTATAGTTGGTAATTTTAATAATACAGTAATTAGATTAACAATAAGTAAGATGCTATATATCACTTATGCATTGACTACTTACATGAAATACTTACATGTCATAATTATCAACTTTCGCTCTCAGAAATATTGAGAAAAGTGTAAACCTAGCTTTTCAAATGTTACACTCTCGATATGCTATCTAGGTTTTACTAAATACTCACATCTAAAGCTACTACTTTAATAGAAAAAACCGGACAAGCGCGACTCGAGTTGACCCACCAAAATTTTCCGTATAAAAATTGGAGATCTCAAGCTTTTTCAGAAATTCAAGCTTAGCTAAGCCAGAGACATTTCATCTGATACTTCACTTGAACTTAAGGCTATTATTTATTAGGATTTAACCACAAATGTATAGATTTAATTTTTTTCCTGAATTATTACTACCTATAGATGCCAAATTTCGTAATTCGAGGACAACCGGAAGTACCCTATTATTTTATTGATTCTCTTTATAGAGACGAAATACACGTTTTTAATGTGGAATTTTTTTTAGAAAATCATAGGTTTGAATTTCAACCCGATATCTCCAAGCGTTCCTGAGATAATGACTGACGGACAACAAAGTGATCTTATATAAGGGTTTCTTTTTACCTTAAAATAAAGGAAAAAAATATGGGATTTATAAAGGTGAAATATGGCCTTTACAATGGCCAAATTTCGAAACAAGTGCTAATCTGTTGGAGCAAGATCCGGGGATCTTAGACATTCTCATTGAAGCTCTTCCAATATGGTAGCCGTCTGCTGTGCAGTCTAGTGATTTCGTGAAGCAACAGTGGCGTGGAGCGATTTACCAGCTTCGGTGGATTAGGTTTTCCATTATGGTTTACAATTGCTGACAATAGACGTCTGCCATAGTCGTCTGGGCATATTTGAGAAAACTGTAATGAACGACACACTAGTCTACGTTTTTAAAATTATTATTACTTCGGGTAGGTTGTGGCTGGCTCGCTAGTGTCCAGCCGTTGCAATGTATCGAAATTGCCAGAACGAAAACATTAGAACTAAAAAAGCACTGTGGTTGCTTTTGCGACACGACACATCATTAACCCTTGGACAGCACTGGTGCTACTGTGGAAATCGTACTCGTAAATAACACGATATTTCAAATTTTCCATTTTGTAAACCGAGTAAACGCAAACAGAAAAAATAGAAGGAAAACACAAATGAATGACGGTTGACGAAACACAAATACATGTGTAAATAGCTGTATAAATTTGAATTTAGAATTCCTAAACAAAAAGGAAAAAATTGTGATTAAATTGGCCAGTATATCAAAACGCCAATTTCATATGTGAGAATCTATTATTACGCTATTGACACCAGTTTAGAATCTTCGTATAGAATAAATAATAAAATTTTGAACTTGTTATAAATATTATTGTCTTTAACAATTGATTCTTTTACGAAATGGCACTTATCATTGTCATATTACAAATAATTTTCAACCACCGAGGGTTTTCTGAAATTCAAGCTTAACTTAGCCAGAACCCTTTTATTTGATACCTCACTTGGCTTTTATACCAAATTTTGTCCCCTTTTAAGGCTATTATATTTTAGGATTTAACCACAAATATATAGTTTTCAGATTTTTTTCTAAATTAGTACTACCGGTAGATGCTGCCAAATTTCGTCATTCTAGGTTAACTAAAAGTACTTTGTTAATTTTAATTCAATTTACAGTGTTTTTTGCTATATAAACTGCCATATATATTTTTTAACGAAATGTAGAAATACGTTTCTTTTTAATGAAATCATGGAGGCGTAGATTTTGGTATATGGTTTGAATTAAAACTTATCTTATCTTATATCTCCAAGCGTTCGTGTGATAAAAGTTCTTGACAGACAGTCAGACAGACGGACGATAAAGTGATCTTATAAGGCAGGATCCCTTATACGATTTTTCTTTAAAAGGCATGGAACTCTAAAAAGGACTAAATACAATGAAATAAGATATGAACGAATTAAAAATCAGCTTCACGCTGTATCCCGCACACAACAGGGTAGACAGAGGGAACCTAGTGTTAAGACCGGCGTTGAGTTCTGCCACTCAACACGCAATGCCTCCAGAATTCGGCAGAAAGTGGGGAACGGAGTGTCTTAACACTAGGTTCCCTCTGCCTACTTGCTGTGTGCGAGATAAAGCGTGAAGCTAATTTAATTTTTAATTTAATTTAATCATTAAATGAAATGTATTTGTTTATAAATTGTTACGACAAATATTATTTGTTCAGATAATTAAAACGTGATGTATTGTTTCAAGTAAAATATCAGAATGTATTCGAACGTGGTTAACATCGTGCTATGGTTTTAAAGAGCCCTGGTAAGCGATGAAACTTCGTGATATAGTTTTCAGAATTTTGAATTTCTATGACGCTTCTTGCTATGGTTTTTAAGGTATTGAAATGCTATGACGTTTCATGCTTTGGTTTAGAGAGCGTTAGAATGCTGTGTCGCTTTTCGTTAAGGGCTTACTAACTACTTGTTAAACTACTTGTATTGACCGATATGACGTTCTCATTATATCATTTCTTTGTGTTCTCTATGTTTTTCAATACATAAATTGCGTTGCCGAAACATATTATTTCTTCACTTAATATCTAAGTTACTATTAATATAACATAATATATATAGGTTTGCAGTTGAGTCGAAACTATCACTTTTACATAATATAAGGAATTTATTTTAACTTTTAATGGAAACACTTTTAAAACAATCTATTTCACTTAGACTTTCAAACTTTGATAGGCCATTTTTAAATATTAAGGTCAGTACAGTCAGTTCGACGAAAGGCTGTGCTCAAAATAGTTGCGACATACTCAACGTTTTTAGTTAGTAATTTTATCTATTAAAATTCTTATGTATATATTAATATTCTTATGTATATATTAATAGTATTAGAATTATTCAAATTTAATTAATACATTTCAAGTCGTTGAAACAATATTATATCTTGAATGACGTAACTGAATGCCTGGTAACTAAATCAAAAACCAGAGTTTTATCTACGAATATTGTATTCGTCATGCATCCATCCATCACACTTCCGAAGTCTACTGGACGTAAGTCTCTCATAATACTCGCCACTTCCTCACGGTTTTCCGCAGTCTTCATCAGGTCGTCACCTGGTCGGAGGGCGGCCCGTGTTCCTTTTGCCGAGACATGGTCACCATTATATGATCTTTCTTTCGCGCCAACTGTCGGTCCTCCCGAAAATATGGTCGGCCCAATGCCACTTTCGCTTGCAGATTTTGAAAGTTATATCATTCATTCTCAGTCAGAGAACCTTTTCGTCTACGGATTTTATGGTGCCTGATTGTATCGCGTAGAGAAATAAAATATATAATACATAGCTCTGTCCATCGCTCGCTGAGTAACTTTGACCCCGTGGAAAAAGCTAACGGCTAACTGCCAACTGTGCGAAAACTTTTGACTTCAGTCACTGAGATTCTTAAGATCACTTAAGCCAGGTAGGTGTACTCATCAACAACTTCCAAAGTAACGCCTCCAAGAATATGAGTTAAAGAACAGAACATCATGTAAATTCCTGAAGTATCCAATTAAATTCGAGAACAATGATCATAATATTCACATATATACATAATAAATAACCATTACTAAAAAAAATTTTTATGTGTAATAAATTAAATGTAACATTTACATTCAGTCGTGGAGACGGAGACCATCTGCGTAAAATACAAAACAAAATGGGCATAAGTCTACAAATACACAAAAGATACACAATTAGATGTGGTGTAAGTTAAAAAAAAAATTGCGAACATAGACATTTTATGTTTTTTTTTTATTTTTCGCAAAACATATATGAAATTCCAAAATACATGATCAATTAAGTTAAAAGAAACATATTTTAATAACCACTTTTACGATTTCAATTTATTTTAGACCTATCTTTTTCATTCAGAGTTACACTTACTCACCGCATATAATGGCGCAGTGGTGCCTTGATGATTGATAAATATATATATATATATATATATATATATATATATATATATATATATATATATATATATATATATATATAAAATAAAAATTAAATTAGCTTCACGCTTTATCCCGCACACAGCAGGGTAGGCAGAGGGAACCTTGTGTTAAGACACTCCGTTCCCCACTTTCTGCTGAATTCTGGAGGCATTGCGTGCAATATATACCATTCCGTAGCCCACAAACAGCTGAATTTTCGAGACATTGCATCGAGGCGGAACTCAACGCCACTTTTGCTACCAGAGCGACAAAAAGATAATAAATATATGTATAGTTAATCTCCCAAGGGGGAATCAAATATACAACCGTCGCATTTAGAGACAGTCGTTGTGCCTTTGCATCACGACGGTCTCTATAATATCTTTAATTAATAATTATACTATCAATTATACTACACAATTTAAGCATTTCCCCTTTTTTAATATAATCTTAAGACTAAATAAAAAAGTTCATACCCTGAAACAACTGTGTAATGTGTACATTAACACATAACGAGTTTTAGGGGGTTTTTTTAAACACATTAGCGATGTTTTCATACCGTATTCATCTTTATGACTGTAATATAAATATGAAAAATATCATAGATGTTTTACTGTACTTTAACAAGACCATGTTACGCACTATAATTGTGCTCTTTTAAAGAAAGGATATAAAAATTTATTATTTTGTTATTTTTTTTTATTATTTCGTATGTCATTGTTCGAAACTGCTTATTTTCTATTAGATACTTAAGTTCTCCTTCAATTTTGTTCACCTGAAATAATGCTCAGCGTTGAGTTTCGTCACTTAACATACAATGTACTGTATCCAATCTGCTATTCGAGGAAAACCTAAAGCTTTAAAAAATAAAAACGCAGTAACTCCATTATATATCTCTGGAAAGCGGGAGGAGTAGGAACATAAAATATAAAAAATTCTGTCGCTTTGGACGATGTGGAGCAGAGGCACAAGCCTGCGACTATAATTGAGATGGTTATGGTTTCGATTACCACTTGGGGCAATTAAATATTTATTATAATATTTTCATTTCCTCGCTCTGGTAACGAGGCAAATCGCGTCGATGAGTTCCGCGGAATTCGGCGGAAAGTGAGGAACAGAAGTTGCTCAATGGGATCAAAGTGTCCTAATTAACTTCACTAGAAAATACTTTAAAAAATTAGCATAGAAGAGCACTCCGTTCTCCGCTACTCGGCTACCACCCCGTTAGTTGGAAAGCGTATAGCTAAAAAAAGTAAAAGATATTACGCCTTACAAGAAACAAAAGATACACTTTGTATCTTGGAAGATCTATACTTAAGTACATGACATCGTAATCGTTATACAAAGACTTTGACATTTGGTAAACTTGCCGGAGCAAGTTTGTAAACTTAGTTCGAAACAAAACTTGTGATTCTGTGAATTTATACGTGAATTGAAAGATTTTATAATTATACTGTTATCTGTATTGTTTTTTTTTTAGCTTCACTCTGTATTCAGTATGTAGTAGGGTAAGCAGAGGGAATTAAGTCATATGACACTCCGTTCTCGACACACAGTCCTTTTTCTTTCTCTTGTTACTAGAGCAAGAAAATTAAAATAACTCTTACTCCCGAGTGGGAATGAAATCCACAGAAACCTACAGCTGTCACGTTTATAGTTTGATACTCTCTGTAAAAACATTAATACGGAATGGAATAGTTTGTCCGTTGAAGTTTCATTTCTTCTATGTGTTCCAGCACATATTTCGTTTTTAGGGTTCCGTACCTCAGAAGGTATAAACGGAACCCCTAGAGGATCACTTTGCTCGTCTCTCCATCTGTCAAGAGCATTTTTTGCGTATATAAGTATTAAGCTGAAATTAATATCAAATATTCAAGCCTATGATCCTTAGAAGCACAGAAAAAATTAAGCTTCTAAGTCAACATAATCAAAGGATACGCATTTACATCTACATCTACTATTATACATTTTGCTACCTTTTCCGTCAAAATCTATAGGTGGGCCGTCCGTCCCGTGGGCCCACAGTTATAAAAAGGAAAAAAAGTGTAAATTTAAAAGTATTTCTTAGAAAAAAATCATTACAATGTTTCATTTCTAGTTCATTTCATACAAAATGAGTGCGTAAAGCCCGCAAACTTAACTTTGTCTACTTTTATAAGTCTTACTTTCCGTTGACCTACAATCCTGAATTTAGTACGGAGCCCTCGGTATGTGAGTCCGACTTGCATTTGGCCGGTCTTTATTTCTAAGAACAAGCATTCTTTGTATTTATCGCTAGTTCGTACTAAGCAATATTAAACCGTCAAAATTAAAAACCTGTTATAGCAAGTCTCGCCTAGACCCCGCTCATATCCGAAACTATCAGATTTTTTATATCCAGAACTTCAAAGAACTCCACAACATTTCTGGTCAAATGCTAAAATCTAATTTTAAAACCACTTTATAAACATATGTAAGTATCTTTAAAATTATTTTATATCTTTTCCAATATTTTGTATCCCGCACATAGCTGAGTGGGCAGAGGGGCAGAGGCAGAGAAGTAACTAGTGTTAAGATAAGAACAGAAGTGCCTTTCCCCACTTCTTTTTGATGCGATTATTAATATTACATTATTTTAAAGTAAAAGAAAAATACAACTTCCCTAGATTCTACTTTCAAAGGCAGGTGACGTAATACAACTCGTATGTACAACTTTTTAAAGAGGAAGCCAGCAAATGCTTCAAGTTTGGACTTTATATCAAAACTTGCAGATTGCCTTTTCTATGGCTCAATACATTTAAGCAACTTCTTGCTGTTACAAATCGATGGATTTGATGATATAATATAGCCTAAAGCATTATATATCATATATACGTATATCGATAAATAGACAGTCAAATTTGAATTGAAAAAAAATGTTTAACAATTTGAACCAGTTACTCCTGAGATTAGCGCGTTCATTTAAATAAATTCGTGTTTTTTATAATATTGAAACAAAATAAAGACATGTACTAGGGATTGAAAAATTTATCATATGTGGCGTTTTGAACGGATGGGTCCAAACTGCGCGAAGCGGTTACGAAGGAGTGGTCAGTATGGTGACAAGAGAATAAATGAGGCTGGAAGGAGGCTTATATTGGAAATTTGCAAGGAAAGGAATTTGTTTGTGGCAAACACTATGTTTGACCCACAAACAAATTCACATGTATACATGGGAGCGAACGGAAGGGAAAAGTATGATTGATTTATTCCTAAACCGGAACGGACCACTATCTAGTCGTTGCTAGAATAAGGGGTCTGTTCGCAGGTTGGCGCAACTACACGAGGAGTCCAGACTTGGAGTCGCATCACCTCATAAGATGCTGGAAGCTTCAATCCAGAAAGAGTTTCCAAAAAGCTGAATGAAAGCTTAAAAAGAATGAAATATTTAATATTATTATTTCCTCGCTCCGAGATCGTGATAAAGTATGGCGTTGAGTTCCTCCACTCAACACGCGATGTCTCAAGAATTCGACGGAAAGCAGGGATAGAAGTGTTAATGTAAATGTCTTAACACTAGATTCCCTGTGACTGCCCTGCTATGTATCGGATACAGCATGAAGCTAAAAAAATGTTAATATGTGTGTATGATAACGTAACAGAGTTGTATATTTTATATGGCCATGTATGCCATGGCGTAGTGGAACATGCCCTGACTGTAAGCACGATCGTAGTTTTTTCGATTGCCACTCGATGAAATGAATTATTTTAATTTTTCTGCTCCAGCCAGATAAAGCGCGGCGTTAAATACTGTCACTAATTACAAAATATATCAAAACCGAAAGAAACGTGGCTATTTGCTAATCATTACCCATCAAGACGCTGCACATTTTTTGCGTGAGATGGAAAACAAAGTACCTTATTTCCTCTTTTACTCTATTTAAAAAAAACATATAAATTAACTCAAAACATTCAATGTCCAAAAAACATTATTACTTAACTTAAATTAGAGTTTACTGCAATTCGCTAGTGTGGGTGGACAAGGTTTTTCAAAGGCATGTGTTACACACTTAAATATATTATCTTTTTCTTGTAAATTCACGGTAAATCCTACTTCTTACAAGAGACGCAGTGAGAAACTAATGTTAAGATACTCGGTTACTTAATTTTTAGTCTATTTTGGTAACACAAGAAATATTAGGACGTCATGGACTGGCAGCGCGATGGTTATAGGTTCGATTGCGGCTCCCTCTCTCTTATCTCAATATGCAATATATCAAAAATTAGATAGAAAGTGATGAATAGTTTCTGAACGAACCTGGTGTTAACCAGGTTCCTTCTGCGTATCCTGATATATGCGGGATACGGTGTGCAGTTAAGAAACAGCTGATTCATAAGCTTAAAATTCAAATAGGCTTATGAAGCCTAATTGAAATACTGTATAAACAGTACATTTATTTTTTCACTTTGTTTCAAAATTGCCTTTGATTAGAAAGTAGAAAATAGAGTGTCTTCTATCTTTTTAATCGTTACAAAGCGTAAATTCAGTATTTTTTTTTACCTAAGAAATTGTCAAACAACAGCAAATTGTATGACACACACACACACATTAACCACATATTAGTATCTACAGATCGTGCTAATGCTGCTTATCAACGTTTTATCCCGCTAATGGGTCGCTACACGAAGGGTAAAAGAAATACGATGTAGAGCTTTGAAACTCGAGTGTGTATGAGATCAGTTGACAGCGAATCTTTTCTTGGTCCTATATTAGAAAACCTTTTTTTTCTTAACTGATGTGGGAAAAAAATATTGATTTATTCAATTGAGATTGTTGTACTGGAGATCGTATAGGTTATTTTAAAATATTTTAAAAATATGACTGATTGTCACGTTCCGCCTGAGCCGAGAGTGCAAGCGAGAGCGCGGAACAAGCGATAGAGAGGCATGATCGGCCTGAGCATTCGGCATTTGACATGTTTATTCGTTTACTTAACAGTAATCTTGTAATCAAATAGCACCTTGTTGCTTGTAATAAATCTGTATAATTTAAGTAAATAATATATTTGAATTAACAAGTACATATAAATGTAAATTTGTATAAAAAAATGTAATCTTCAATTAATCGCTTCTTTGAATTATATAAAATAATGATACTTCAGTTATAATAATTCAATTCAATTCATAAAATGTGCAATTTTATTCAATGTTTTCTTATGACGTTATCACGTAAAATTATCGTCCGTAAACTGACTTTATAGACAACCAGTTTTTTCAGTTATTTTAATAAATAGTAAAGTAAGTAGAATTACACCAGTGTTAAAACACTCCACTCCCCAAGCACAATCTTATTATACAGTTTGTGTACCAAAAGGAGAAATAAAAATAATTTAATCTTCACAACCAAACATACGTTACTAATATGGAAGAACCACCTCCTTGAATTTTTGAAGAAAGAGAGGAGTGTTCCAACACAAAGTTTTCTCTACTTTGTTAAACATGATGTAAGAGTTTCAAAACCGCCTATAAAGTTATATGCAGGTCAACGTGAAGGGTCAGAAGCCGGTCAAGAGGCGGGCTGGGTTTTACATTTTAAATATATACCCTTAATTTAATCTGCTTCCATTTCAACTACAAAATTAAAGTGTTAATCCGACCGTGGTTGAGAATTATTGGTATTTTAATTTTAAAACTAATTATATATATTTTTTTAGCTTTACGATATATCTCGCATTTATCAGGGTAGGCAGAGGCAGCCTAGTGTTAAGACACTTCGCTACTTTCCATCAAATTCCGGAGGCATTGCCTGTTGAGTCGTGAAACTCAACGCTACGCTTTGCCTCGATACCAGAGACAAGAAATGAAAATACTAAAGAGGTAATTTCCTGGAGTGGAAATCAAACCCACAACATGCCGCGTTCACAGTTACACGCTTGTGTCGCTGCGCCATGACTGACCTCAATTATAATATTTTTTTGTATAATATTCTCACGTTGGGCTTATAATCAAGTGGAAAATCTTTCTGTTAAATGTTTTTCAACATGTTTAAATAAAAAAATGTTTTGGATAACTTCTAAAACACATTTATCCATGTCGACTCAGCTGCCAACAAAGTGTTAGCTCCCTACCCCACTCTCCTTCCAATTATTTAGCGTTGAATGGCGGAACTCAACGCCACACTTTGTCTTAAATGAGGAAAATAAAATCAATTAAAAATAATAACCCCCCCGAATGAGTATCGAATTGACAACCATTGCTTCTACGACTGTGTGGTTAAGTGGGACAGCAGACACAGCAACGTTGAAACCAAACAGGCTAAAAGTATTTTTATCACACCAATTATTATTTGAATTTAAGCAATTGTTAATATCTCCAGCTATTCATTGCAATTGCAAAATACAATTTCTTGTGAATAAGACTATTTCTGCGAAGCGATTTTCCGCAAAAAGTGGAAAAATAGAGTTATGCCTTACTTGTGACGGGCAAAACTCGTTACTGTCGGCTATAAGCGATGGACAAAGTCATTTTGCTGCTGAATCTACAAGACGTATAATAAAATTAAATTTGTCTCTGAGACTGGGTTTTACTGAAGATTTTACATTTCCATTCCGTACAAAATGATCAACGTTTTTTTTTATGTTTATATTTTGATTGTTTATTTTTTTACTTTTCTTTAACCTGTATCTCGCGTATACCAAAGTAGGAAGGAAACTTAGTGTTAAATCACTTTGTTCACCGCTTACCGCGTCCGTTAACTTTGTGTCCAATTATTTTTCTTAAAGCTAGACTGCTAAGCCAATTTTAGTGAAGTTCTACACTGATAACTCCATAACACCAGTGGTTAGGTGGTGAGGCTCGTACTTTATCCCTAGTGGAATCGCTAGAGAGCCTACCTTCCCTACCTTTCTCGCCTGCACCACCATCAAAATCCTCATACATGCGTTCGCTATAAAGGATGATCAATAAACCCACTCTAATTATTATTATTAATTTATTAAGCACAGACAGACTTATAGAAAGTAATATCATCATATATTTGCAGAAATAACTCAGTAATGTCACAAATACATTTTCTAAAACACCGAAAATATCATATGAAGAATATTATACTAAAAGAATTAAAGGAATGTGATTAAAATGGATTTTATTTTATTAACATCCTTCTTTTGTAATGTACAGGAATGTTATTAAATGAAAAAATACATCGAATGTCGCTTTGTTATAATAACAAATATAAGATACTTTCTTAAAAAAGTATAAAAATTTGGACGTAGTATTTAAATCCTTCCACCTTCGCATTCCACCTTCTGCCCTGCCTCAAAATATTGCGTAATGAATGGCGGAACTTAACGCACTTTGTCTTAATACCAGAGCGAAAATATAAAAATGGTTAATTCCCCCAACTGGAAATCGAAACCACCACCGTCACAACAGGCAGACGCTGAGCCACTGCGGCCATACTAATAGTATTAAAACCTTATGTCAGCAATTAAGGTCACACACCGAGAGCGGCACTTCCAGTTCATCTCGCTAATTATAATCGGACCCTTTTCTTTGGGAGTAATCGGAAAAGTTGGTAATGCGCCACAGCTGGTGCTTAAACATTGGGTAAGTAGTTACTTTTGTTGTACTTAATTAATGGTACAGTAGTAGTGGGTTTTAATTTTGTTTTTATTTTATAATATTTGTATGGATATATGAAAAAATAATGTACCTCTGGAGGTTTTCTAGGCGGAGCCTCTGACTGTAAACGCTATGGTTGTTGCTTCGATTCCTACTCTTATTAGAATTATTTTCATTTCGTAGTTGTGGTAACAAGGCGCGGCGTTGAATTCCGCCACTTAACTTTCTCAATACTAGTTTTACTCTGCCTATCCTATTATATGCGGGATACAGTAAGCTTAGTTAGCTTAGCAGTAGCTTAGCTAGCGTAGCTATAAAACCTATTCTATAATAAAACATACATACCCACAAATATGACATTCGTGCTACACAGTGTATTCCCATTGGAATTGAAAGCAACAACCTCGCGTATGTAATTAGTTATATTTATTTAAATTGATATTTTCATTTCTTCGCTCTGGTGTCGAGAATTCGGCGAAAAGTGGGGAACGGAGTGTCTTAACACTAGGTTCCCTCTGCCTGCTGCTGTATGCGGGATACAACGAGAAGCTGATATTTATGTTTATTTATCTCTTTATATATTCAAGACACTAGCGGTTAACTATTTGATAGTTTGGATATTATATTTCGTAATGAATAGTAGAACTTAACGAAACAAATGAACAAATTTATGAAATATATATATAAAAAATCAAATCAAATCAGCTTCGCGTATACATATACATATATTAAAAATAAATATTCCTTATTTTATTTTACTTAACGACGTATTTAAATATAATGTAAATAGAATTTTCTTTTAGCTTCTCGATGAAGTCTGTACATAGCAGGGTAGGCAGAGAGAACCTGGGATTAAATAATTTTCATTTCCCCGCTCTAAAAAGACTAAACACGACGTTGAATTACGTTACTCCACACAAAACATTTCGAATTCAAATGAAAAATGGAGATCGGAGAGTTTCGACACAAGGCTATCTCTGCCTACCCCCTGCTATATGGGAAAAAATATTTAAAATAAATTAATGTGTTACTAACAATTTATGACCTCATTTGTTGCTTTTAATCTTTATTGTGTCCACTTTAATTAACAGCCAAACAGTTATAACTTTATTATAATTTTGTTTTGGTTCACTTTTAATTTATATACTAAACTTTGATATTCTGTTCACTAGGTAAACAGAAAATTTACATAAACATACCTTTTCCTTTACATCATTCCATTAAAAACTCTTTTATAAAATAAACAAGGCGGGCTTAGCATTCAAAGTAAAACATTTTATATAGCTTTATATGATATGCCATAATAATTTGATTAATAAATGAACGAAGAAATATATGAAGGCAGATAACCTTTGCTATGCGTACTTGGTCAATCATGAACTTTGTTAGTAACATTTTTTTTTTTAGTTTTTGCTTCCCGCACGAAGCTGCTTAGGCAAATGTGACTTAGAAATCTAGTGTTAAGGCACTCCGTTGTCTGTAAGGCATTCCGCTGAATTATCGAAGGTCTGCTTATTGAGTGGTGGAAATTAACGCCGCGCTTTGACTTGGCATTAGAGCGAAGAAATAAAAATATAAATTTAAATAAATATTTAACTTCCTCGAGTGGGGATCGAACTCACAACCTGTCGAGTTTACACTTAAACACTTGTGCCCCTGCGCCACGCCTGGCTAACTAAATAGTTACTTTATAATTTCATAAACGCTACATTCTATACAAACGACTCCTTTTTAACGTTGTTTACATTATATATACTTAAGTAGTCTAAGCGAACGGTAAAAATCACCTACATTACATTTAATTATTCTTAAAGCATTTAATCCTTTTAACTTTGTAAAGACCAGGTAATGTATATGCATTTATAAAGAAACTAACTAAGTTTTTATCTTTTTTTTTCACGTTATTGCGTAAGGCACTTTAAGAAGAGTGAAAGTTGGTGAAAAAACTCTGTTCTTTATTTTCTTTATACAGATGAAATATTGATAATTCCCTAGAGTTTTGACATTCAATACGTAATGTCTCCATAATTATTAGAACACCAGGTTCCTAGGTTCCTTCTGCCTACCCTATTTGGGATACAGCGTGAAACAAAAAAGAAATAGATCGATTAAATTAAAATAAATTTCAATATTTCGATGTAGCCCGCTGTAGGTGCGATTAGTCTTTTTTCCCGTACTTACACACACAGATGAAGCTGTAAGTAAAAGTATTGAATAATATTGTTAGTACTCTTTTTATTTCTTTTAGTGTCACGCTGTATCTCGCATATAGCAACTGAGGCAGAGAACCTAGCAACTAAGTATAAAGACAGTCTGTTGTGTTGTCTGGTTTGATATTTATTGAGTGGCGGTTGAGCTTATGGTATAGGAGCGATGAAATGAAAATAAAAAATATTTCTGTCCCCCGAGTGGAAATCGAACCAACAACCGACGCATTTACAGTCGCACGTTTGTGCCCCTGTGCCACGACGACCCCAAAGATAATAAGAACTCTTGTAACTGAATAAATCTATTCCTAAATCTGACACATCCAGAGCCTATCTGAACAGAATGATGTAATTTTAGAGATTTTTAGGGACTAGAAGAATATATAGCTTGTTTAATCCGAAAATCGAATTTTACTAAGCAATGCAGCCTCACTTTTTCCTCGCTTAGGAGGGTTCGCGAAGGGAACAGTGTTAAGATACTACTTGTCCGCGCAATTTACGAGATATGCTCATTTATATGTTGAGTGGCGCAACTCTACGACGCGCTTTACCAGAGTAAAAAAAAGTTTAATGATTATATCATTGTCCCGAGTAAGAATCGAATCCAATGCCATCGCATATCCACGAAATAAAAAACGGCAATAGAAAATTCTAAGAAAAAATATTTTGTATTTAGATCAACGAACACGAAATCAATCGATACTTCTGTCTCATCCTATGACGGACCTAAATTTTATTTGGCCATGTCAATATCAATAACTTGCCTATTCAAATTATGTATTGCTTTGAACATTTTTTCCATAAAATGAATATTTGATATTAAAGTAATTTCTACGAAAAGAACTTTGTTCGTACAATAAAACAAAATCTACTTTAAATAACGCCGAAACTTATAATGTAGGTGGGTGTGGATTCTAATCCAAATCGAGTCGAGTTTACAAAACTAAGAGTTGGCCTCTGGCCGCAACAAGAAGTGGAATCGATCGATAATTGAAACCTATTAATGTAATATGCTTAATATAGCCTTCCTCGAATAGAAAATCTCTTTCTCTCTCTCTTTCTTTCTCTCAAAATTAACCAAAAAAAAAAACTATTTGAAGCAATAAATTTAGCGATTAACACGCTTAACCAAACAAGCTCTATTGTTTATTATGATTACTTTAGATTATGAAACTTAAATAACTATTTAAAATCGTAGTAGGCAGCCATTTATTATGGAATACTGCTAATCGTATAGATATATTAATATAGTTTTTACAAATGAAAAAGCTTATTAAATTTGTAATATGTGGGAGCAAATAAAAACACTGTTGAATTTAAAGTAGCGTACTCAGAACTGAACTG
>DWMY01000743.1:0-19862 GCA_018249775.1 Heliconius hecalesia formosus | reverse complement strand
GTAAGACCCCCGACACAACACATCGCGAGCATGTTGGTAGTTACTCTACTTACTCAATTTATCGCGAAGCAAGTAGTCATATCTAGTTTAACTATATATTATACTGTACTATATACACCTATTTATTTGATGTACTTGTCGTGATCTTGATCTGTCATTCTCTCTCCATCACTGAATTCTTCACTTGGACACTTTTTAAAATATTTTAGTGAGATTGTTTCTAAATACATATTGATTTAAGGCTGTTGTCTATGGTTTTTTTTATTTTATAAGGAATTTGTCTCTAATTATTTATTTTATTTCACTTTTTCCATTCTCATTGAATTCCAGAATAGATATTAAGTAGACTTGATAAGGTTTCATCTTTAGTCTTCATATTTAATCAGCTCTTGTAAAGTAGGTATATACTCACAATTTAAAATCCAAATAATGGAAAAAACATTTGAGACAAGGACTTCAAAAATTAAAAATCAGTTAACGATCATGGTTTACAAAACTTTGAGTAAATGCCTGCTCCTAAGCGTTTAAAAATATAGAAATTATAGCTTATTAGGGTACTAATACTCCTTTTATTGCATGAATGTGGGGCCCATTTGGACATTAATAAACTAGAAATTATTGTACATCGTTGGCTTACTATACTACTCTTGATGTCGAGAACCTTTAGTACGGGCCCCAAGTAAAATATGGTAAAGTTGGAACATACTGACAATCACTCTGTATTACTTATTTAGTGACTTCACTTATTTTAATCACGATTACAATCGATACTATAATCGAATCCTATTCGATTTTTTACGTTGGATCTTTTTAATTTTCTCGGCTAATATTATAACCCTCCCGACACCGTTTCAGCGATTTTGGTTATATACAAATAAAACTATATGTTGTAACGTGTTTTAATTTATTATCACTTATATTTCAGCTTAACAATTAAAATATCAATATAATTCGTATCAATAAGGCTTTATGAATCTCCGCTCCAATTTCTTCATATCTAGGAAACTTTTGAAAAGTAGGCATATACTCATAAATAAATGTTCATGATTGCAATAAAAATTTAATAATTTAGCACCAACGTCGATATAAACGAAAAAATATCAATAAATAACAAAAACGAAAGAAAAACATTTCAATAAATGAGTAAATGCCTATTGATTTTCTTTTTAAAATATTGAAATATAAATTGGGAATGATAAGTTTGTTTTATTTATATCACTGGGAACCCTCCGAAACACTGCTAACAGATGGTCTTTGCTCCGGTTCTAGTTTTCTTCCTTTTAACATGATTTCCATGGTCCTAAAAGATGATATTATTATTTTAAAAAAATTGATTAAAGATAATCACTAAAAAAAGAAGTTCCAAATATGTAATAAATTATACATTTTAAAAACATATTGAAAATACAGATAATTATAAAGGTGCATATTATAAAAATATTAATTACTTTATGAAACTAAGGTTGGTAACATGGTTGGAATAGTAGTTGAGAATGTATAGTACGATCGAAGAGTCTCGGCGGGCCTAAAGTAAGGTGTTGATAGCTGCGCAGATTTAATTTAGCAGATTTTTTTTATTTTTAATTATTTTGATTGTCACGACTCGTTGACCGTACTGTAATGGGCTGGTGGTCGGAAAATTTAACGAGTCGTTCATTGAGTAAATAAGAGAGTAGTGGGGCTTGAAATTGGGTGGACGTTCGGGGGAGTTGAACAGTTATGCAAGTGAGTATTATGAAAAGCAATTTTCCGAATAAGTGAGAGAGAAAAATATGAAAGAGGACTTTCTCGATTAATTGAACGATTAGTCGGGATAATAGTTGAGCGAGTAGTTTAAAGAGTAAAAGGACACATAAATCGGCGTATATTGAGCAAAGATTCGGAAGGATATCTAGAATAATATTAATGTGTACAGTTGGGAGAGAAGTATATATGATAATATATATTTGATTTAGAGTTATTAGAGTACGCAGAGAGAACTAACCGTCATTAGCTACGTTCTCACATTAGAGAATATTATGTATTGATTGGAAGAAATCAACACGCTTTGTTTTACTACAATGGCTTAATTAAAAATATGAATAATTTAAATACCCCGTTCACAGATGTACTTTTGGCTCAAACTTCGTTGAAAAATATATAATACACCTTTGATATACTAAAAAAGAAAAAAAAATACATAAAATTCAAATACTTACATAGTAAGAATAAAGACAACGGCTTGCGTGGACATCGTGAGGTAGAAAATTGCGTTAATATATGGAGTGTCCAGAGTAGCTTTATAAATCTGGGAATATATAACTGATGCGAACATCGCCACCGCGTTCTCCATTACCGATAAAAAGGCGAAAGCTACGCCTGTAATTTAATAAAAAAAAAACATTGTAGTTTCACGCTGTATTCCGCATATAGCAGTGTAGGCAGAGGCAACCTAGCGCTAAGTTTTTATAATTTTGATGATTTTCAGTTAGGTAGAACTTTTTTACCAACAATCGGTAATATATTATATGTACGTTTATAACAGACAAAAAAACAACATAGTTACATTTGTAGTTCATTTCAAACAAAACGAACGTGGGCGTACGCAAAACTTAAGTTTGTCAACTTTTAGAAGTTATACATCCGGTTGACCTACAATAATCAAATGAAAGGGAAAATTTATCCGATTCGCTCTTAATCGGTTTTTTTATACAATTCGCTTACCTCTCTCAGCAGGTGCAAGCAATTTCGAAGTCATGGACCGTATAAGAGGGGCTACGCACGGCCCCAACGCGGCCGCTGTGGCTCCCAAATACATTGTTATATCAGATTTCGCGTGTGCATATATAAAATGGCCGGTCATATGAGCTGTGGCACCCGCCATTACTATTACCTAGAAAAAAAAAATATTCGTATAAAATTTCAAATGTCTGGCAACCACAGCCGAAAAATATTAATTTAAATTCAAATTTCGAAAAGTTGATTATCGTATTGCATACAAAACTAGATAAAATAATATAATCAAAAATAAATAATAATTATTATGAAAATTTAAATAAAACATTGACAATAATGAAATAACAAATATAACGTGATAAAAGAAATGGGAGACCACTAACCGAACCGAAATACGTTTTTCCTCATTAAAAATATTAGTTAAATAAAAATACTATATACAATACGGAAAGATATACAAAGTGTAACAAAATCACTTTTAAAAACAACATTGATTTTCTCCACTAGACTCGATGAATAATATCTCAAAAATTTGGGAACAATGTTCTTACAGCGTGAAGCTAAAAAGGGAATACTTACTGTATCTCTCCAATTAAGCACTTTAGTCATCAGAGGTATTCCAAATAGCATCACAACGACGTAAGCTGTACTCAAATAAGTTCTAAAATTACTAAAATCCGTTGCATCCCATTTGAAAACTTTAGAAGTGTAAAGATACATTACTGGTCTTTCATCTGCAAATAGAAATTAAGAATTAATGGTTAGGTTCCATCGGTATGCCAAGGGTTCCTTTAGCCTACCCCATTATGCGGGAAATATAATAAAAATAAATTGGTCATATTAATTTATCTTTCTTAAATTAATTTCAATATTATTATGATATTAAAAATGTATTATATTAATGGCGCCCACGGTATCATATTTGATACGTGCATTAACAACTTCATAGCTGTATCATCACTTACAATTTGTTAATATTTTTATTTCAGTAAACAATTAGATGTCTAGCAACATAATATTACGATTTTTAGTCATTTAAAATGTTTTGCCTTATAATTATACGGCGGTAAGTTTTGGCAAATTTAAAATTTTCGCCATGACAACTTCACGTAAGGGAAAGTAATAATGAAAATGAAATTTCATATTTAATAACTGCTGTTTATATTTCAAGTCCAAGTCAAGTTCTTTTAAGTCCTCTATTTTATTTTTCTGTATTATAAGTAATGTATTTTTTTTATCTCTGTGCGCATATCATAAGAAATATTGACGATATCACATATGATACATCGGGTAGTTTGTATAATTACACCACACACTGTTAGTGATTCCAGGCATGTATAAACTTGCTTTTTATTTTATTTTAAAAGCATTTAATGGTCCTGATTTTAAAGAATCCTCCATTCTGGCGTGGATGAAGGAGAAAATGAAAACTAAAAAATAGGCATTAACAGACACTGGGATTTTAATGATGAGCCGCATCAACCACTGTCATCTGGAGCTAGGCCAGTGATTTGGCAGAATTAAACAGATTTTAGATCCATTTTTGTCACATCTTCACCAGGCACTTAAAAGACATTCTGAATTCTGATATTAAGAAAGCCAATACAATAATTTTATAGTTATATACGGCTACTAATTTTGTTGCACAAATAATTTTGTTGTTATAAATGTGAATGTGAATACTAGTGCTGCAGAAATTTTACTTGCAGTATTTTCAGATGTGGCATGGCTATAGGACTACTGAATTTGTTAAGAATAAAACATTTTTGTAGTTTAGAAACAGCCTTAGTAGCAAGTCCAACCAGTAGAAAGTCAAATCCTGATATTTCTTGACATTTAAAGATCATTAATGACTGTCACGTAACAGAATCTACAGGATCGAATAACTATTTTGAAGATACGTCTAATCATTTTGAAATACCAATGTCTTGATCAGTGAGTAGGTCATAACTTACAGTGGAAGATCCGATAAATAACAGTTAGCGAAAGTCACCAAAACTTTCAGGTATTAAATTTTTCACTTCAAAGTTCAAAAATCTGCTCTGATTACCTTTGGATTTATATTATATGAAGACAAATAATCTTTCGTGGCGTTTGTCTTGTAAATGACATCGGAAAATTGAACTTTTGGAAGAAGAATCATATTGAAGCTACAAGATATATAAGCTCTATCAGTGGGCATTAAGATTTACGTATAAACCATCTTAGATAAAGCCCAAGGCTTAGCTCCGCAGTTTTATCTAACAAGTCTTTGAAAAGACGCCTCGCACAGTCCTGCCAAGTGAAGAAAAAATACGCAGGATCATCTATTAGTAGCAACAAGATAAAATATAATGAAGATCAATAATATCTGATTTAGGTGTTACAGGGTAAAGGTTACAAATCATATTTTTTATAACATATCAGTAGTTTAATAAATATTTATGTTTCAATTCTTCTAGGAATTATTATTAAACCTTTCACGAGCACTGAATTAAAATTCAAACCAGTGTGGAAGTAAATTAATAGTATTAAAATTATGTGGTTTTTTTTCTCATTTGGCCCAAAGTATCGTATTTGATACCATCTGTAAATCCTGAAATACATAATTCAAAAAGATTTAATCGATAGATTTCTTTTAAACTAAGCCCGAATGGCTCCAAAATAAAAAAAAACACGGCTCAAATCCGTAAATTTCTGCTCTGGGTCCCAGGAGGTTATAAGTATTTATATGAAATCTATTATACAACTTTTTGAAAATAAGTTTATAAAATTACCACCAGAGGACGCTACTAAAATGACGCGTCATGTGGACGGAAAATTCGAGATGCATTTTGAGACTTGGAGCAGAAGAAGAAAGAGGTCCTCTAGAAGAATAATATTAATTAATATTTAAGAGATACATTGAACAATCTTAATGATATTTTGTTCTAGCAAAGAATATAATTTCAGTAAAAGCCCCGACGTGTTTGATTTCGTTACACGATATTGGACATCACCTTAAATTACAATACTAATTAAATAAATTTTATTCACGCTCTATTTCTTAGGATATTTATTAATTATTATTTTAGTGACAGGCTGTCGTGGCCCAGGGTCACAAGGTTGTGACTTACGCGACGGTTGTGGGTTCGATCCCCACTCGGGGTAATGAATTATTATTTATTAATATTTCCATTTTTTCGCTCTGGTACTGAGTTCCGTCACTCAACACGCAAGGCCTTTGAAAAATTAGGCGAAAAGTGGGGAATGGAGTGTCTTAGCACTAGGTAACCTACCCTGCTATATGCGGAATAAAGCGTGAAGCTAAATAAAGTGTTTTAGTGTAGATGGAGCGCCACGGTATCCAAAACCCGAAAATTAGTAAAAAGGAGACGTTGAAGAAAGTCTGAGTTATGTTCCCATGATATTCCCCAAAATACATCGAAAGAAGCAGGAAAATTTGCTTGTATTACATCAATAAAAAACGATTACGAACTATACATTGCTTATGTGTCAATCAATAAATTTTGATTTTTTATTAACAAAATTAACTGTGACATACACAACAAAACAAATTTCAATTAAAGACCACCTTCCTTTTTAGGGTGTTAAGGTCCGACGTTCAATGTTTGTTATTTCCATTTAACATAGTTTAGGGCTAGAAAGGGCAAGACCAGTTTTATAATAATTTTCTATATATTTTCTATTTACTTTATTTTATAGAAAATAAGTAATTGTCATTCACTATTTGGCCTGTATAGTTACATTTACGAGATGGCGCTACTTTCGTGCACGTTTCTAATAGTTTATGAAATATCTATACTACGTACAATTATTTTGTTTACTGCTTCCCATTTCTCAAATTTTACGAAAAAGTTACCTCTTTTATTCACAAGATGGCGGTTTTTAAAACCACGACGAACGAACTAACAGAACTAAATCAAAGTTACTTACATCTTAATACCATAATTTTACACCAGAGGCCGCTATTTCTTTTGTATTATAAAAGAAGTTAATATTACTAACATATAAAACTATTAAATATGTTACTTTAATGTCTAATTTGTTGATAAGAATACTAAAATATTATATAATCTTATCAACGAATTAGACATTTAAAATATCATTAAATTTACAGAATGGTTGCCATTTACATTTGAACAATTAAATAGAACTTAAAAAAATATATATATTTTCATAATCCATACAATAATCTCTATAGTAATTCTAAACAATAAATGACATAGGGCCGCCGCGGCGCATCTCTTTCTGGGTAAAAAAATATTTACATTTCCTAGCTCTGGCCACAAGACGAAGCGCATCTTTGAGTTCCATAACTTAACACGCATTATGTTGGAAATTGGACGTAAAGTAACGGAGTGTTTTAACACTACATTTACTCTCCCTTCACGCTGCATCCTGTATGTAGCAACATACCGGATGCAGCGTGAAGCTAAGAAATAAAATAAAAAACCAAATCACTCACCTCTCTGGAATGTATAAAACGCCATACAAATCAACAAAAACCAAAGGAATAGCCTTCGTTTTTGAGCTCTCTTTTTGGTCAAAGTCCTTATAGTTTGCCTAATATTTTGCAGATCGAAGAAATCTTTGATAGGATTGCTTACTCCCGCCTCCCTTAGGGACGTCTGCTCGGGCCTTGTCTGCCATTTCAGAAATATCAAGCAATATAATGTGGCTACCACCATTAGACAAGTGTTTATTGTAAACATCGCTGTAAACGATTTGTTCACAACTTTATTGTACAGCAGGTTACCTGGAATTTCAATGAAAAAGATTATATAAGTAAATGAAATGAAGAGTCATGACTATCAACTCGTCGGTTGTGAGTTCGATTCACACGAGAGTAATTGAAATGTGGGTTTAAAATAAAAAAAAAGGAACTAAAGAAATATATTGAATAAATTGAAATAAACAGAGGTTATTGTTGCGTAGTAGGTACAGTGTGTGGCTGTAAAAGCGATGGTTGTGGATTCAATTTCCACTTGGGGGTATGGTTATATTCGAATATTGGTAGTAACAACTCAACACGAAGTACTCTCGAAAATATCGCCGGTAATTGGGGAACGGAGTGTCTTAACGTCAGGTTTCGCTGCTATGAGAGGCAAAACGCCAAAAAAAATATAACAGATTTTTTCTATCCTACAATATAACTACAGATGGTTCTAGAAGATTTCTTAGAAATAATACATTAAACAAAAAAGGTTAACTAAAAAGAATGAATATAGTTATGGAAATATAAAACATATCGGATTCAGCATTATAAGCATTAGCGTTAACGTTATGCAATATATTTATTGAAGACGCTAAATTATGAATTACGATCAAAAATGGCCTAACAAGAGTTTATCATTTCCTCGTTCTGGTGGCAAGATAAAGCGCGAGGTTGAGTTCCGCTAGCCAACACTCGATTTAGAAAATTGGTCGGTACGTAGTATAGTACGTATACGGAGCGCTTAACGCTAGATTCCCTCTCCCTGCGGGAAACAACGTGAAGCTGCTTTTTTTAATTGACTAAAGTTTGTGAAAATGTATATAATACAAGCTTTTATTTGACTTGCTGTGTTAGTACGTGTGTAGTGCATGTAAATTCTTACAAGCCCAATTTGACCCACTTCTCCACACCCAATTAAATTACATATAATCGAAAATGTCGGCATCCCAAAATGGCTGCCGCAACAAAATGGCAAATTACAATTTTTACACAACCTTCCTAACATGGGTATGAACAGAAAGGGCTTGATTTTTAACATAAATACATCATGAAAAAAGTCCAGAAAGCTTGTTTTTAAGAAGGTGTTTTAAATTAATATTTTGTTTAAATTTGATTTATGTATCCCTTCAGATCAGCAAAAGATATGCCTATATTAAATTACAATAGCGGTTAGATTCAATTAAAGATGACTTATTATGTAAATATTGAGCATTGCAGGTGTAAATTAAGGTGAATAAGAAGGTATCTGTCGAAATTTAAAAGTAATTTCATAAACCGGTCAAGTACGTGTCGAAATCATGCATTATAGATTCCGTATCAATAAAATTTTTAGGTCAACGACAATAATAACTTAAAAAAAATTATATTAATTTCAGCTTGATACCTCCATGGGTTTTAGAGAAAAAAATTGACAAACGGACAGACAGACAGACGGACAAAGTAGAGTTCCTGAAAAAGTTCCGATTCTTTTTTCTTTTGCAATACTAAAGTAAAAACAATAGGCAAAGATAACCTAATGTTAAGACCCTTAGGTATTATATATACTTACATTGTTGATTTATGTCTATATTTTTTTGTATATAATATAGCATATATAATACGTAATTTAATAGTATCATAGTTGATCTAAATATATTATATAGGTTAGGACTTTTAACCTTCGATATCTATCACTATATTCCAATAGGAAATTAGTTTGGTCCGTTTGATTATCAAAATAATGTAAGTCTAAGCAAAAGTGGATAAAAATGAAAGAAAATGTTTCTAAATATTTAATTTAGAATGTTGGTAAAAAAAATATCCTACAATGTTTCGTAGTGGGGAACGGAGGTGTCTTAACGAGAACGGAGTGTCTTAACACTATGTTCCCTAGTTCCTAACTCGCTACGTGCAGGTTACTGCGTTAGCTTCACTAAAAAAAAACCTTTTTATTATTTTTAAATTATTTTTAAATAGAGAATACAAGTGCGTTCGGGTCACCTGATGGTGTACTGTCACCGCCCAATAAAAATACTCATTTCTATAACATAGTATATCCATGAGATATACTGTGTTATAGATATTTGATTATTTTCCTCGCGAGTGAATAATGCGCAAATGTCTGGAAAGCCTAACTTTGCCGCGGCCACGACTCGTTCACCGTACTGTACCTACATTACTAGGTATAGAAAATTCTGTTTCGCTTAGAATGATGATAAGCATATATTTATTCGCGATAATAGTAGTAAATCCCATAACAAGCGAATATTTGTTCGTGATAAGACTGCTGATCCGTATCATAAACTCTTAAAAATATATACAAGTCTGTATAACTGTTATACTACATGAGATCAGTCGTGGCGCAGGGGCACAAATTGTGACTGTAAACGTGACTGTGGGTACGATCCTCACTCAAGGAAATGAAATATTTATTGAAATGTATATTTTTATTTTTTCGCTCTGGTGTCGAGGCAAAGTACGAAATGCCTCAAGAATGTGGAGAACGGATTGTCTTGACAAAAGCTTCCCTCTGCCTACCCTTCTGTAGATACAGCGTGAAGCCGATATTTTTTTTAAGTATAAAAGTATATAAATCCTTTTCATTGTAAGAACACAAATAAAAGTCTTTGAAGGGCAATGATTCTTTTTCATTAGGTATTATATCAATACCATTTACGAGTGCTTCCTTATACACGGCATTCTAACCATTACATTGTACCTATATTTATATAAAAACAAATAATACATACAAAAAAATGTTATATAACATAAAATAATAATATAAAAAAGCAGAAAAGTTTGTTTGTTTGTTTGTTTAAATGCTAAGATCTCTGGATCTACTGGTCCGATTTACTTTTTTTTTTGTTTTGTATGAAAGCTACATTCGTCAGGAGTGTTATAAGCATAGACATATAACATTACAGTATAAGTAATAATAATAGTGAACGCCATCGAATTGATTTAAGCACGTGCGCTGCAAAAATAATTACATATGTATATTTCAGGTTCTACAAAAACATTAAGTTTCATTTCTCTTCTTTCCATATCAGTTTTAGTTCTAAAATAAAGTCCGCAACAAAAATATATTTATCTTTTTTTAAATACATCACAATAAGGCATTTTGTGATAAAAATAATAAAAAATTCCAAGATGATATTTTAACGTTTTTTATTTGATAAAGAAGAATTTTTTTATGAGGATAAGCTTTCAGATTTTTATCGCATGTAATTTGGACGTATAGTTTTTGACAAAATGTAGAATTTAAATAATTCAACGCTCTGTTTACGGCCGCAAGCCCAGGCTCGTGTCCCGCGGGGGGCGCCCTTGCCGCCGATGACATTGCCTCAAGGCGGCACGTAGTGAATGCAATTTCTCAGAATTATGAAAAATCATTGAATGTATAAATTATATTACCAATCTGTTGGAATTATAGGTAGCAGCATAATAAAAAAATATAGGTAGTATGCGGGCTAAGCCGCGAATGGGCGCTAGTATAATATAAAACAAGACAAGTAAATATCTTCTTTGATTTTTCACAATTATTACACATTTTAAATGAAACTATTTAACCAGATTAGTCGCGTATATTTAGTATTATACATTTTTGGAAATCACGACATTTTGGTCACGGGTAGACTGAGGTGGTATTTGTCTGTCAGACACTGACAGACACTTAGAAACGTCGGGTTTCCAAAAATGTACAATATCTACTAAATATAACGCGATTCATCCGGTTAAATAATTTCATTTGAAATAAATTAATATCTATTTATTTCCGCATTTAACACTGGAGATCGTGGTACCGCAGCAGGACATCGCCTGACTGGAAACGGGTTATGTAGAACTCCAGGACCGGCAGGTGTAGGCCGTCCACACTACCCACTAAAACGTCAAAGTGATCCTGATCGACCGCCACAGGCCGGGGGCTACGGGAGCTAAGAATTCTTCCATAACCTCGGTGAAAGGTTCCCTCTACCCTATATTTTAAAACTTTTTGAAGCGTTATCCACATAAAGTTACAATTTAATCTCAACTATTCTATACAATGTTGCGTACAATCGTGTTTATTGAGGAGACTAGAGCAACTGTTTGAATTCATTGATAAGCGATAAGATCGTCACGGTTAATACAAGGACGTTATGTAAATGTGTGAAAAATCTTTTTTCTTTTGTAGAAACTACTACATATAATTATATCATAATGCAATTATTATAAAATTATAGAGTCGAGTTAAGTTTATGAGTTCGGAACCAAAACAAAAACTGAACCGAACTCATAATAGAATTCGGAAAACACCTGAAAATAAGGCAAAAAAAAACAAACAATCTATTAAGAAATAAATAAAAAAAACTCACCAATAGCTACTCCAGTAGGCATTGTACTCAAATACACAACATCCAATATACCGACTCTTAAAGTTCGAGTCTTTATGGACGACACGTCGGCTATATAGGCGAAACAACCAGCGAATATCGCGAGGTCAGATCCAGTTAAGGCACTAGGAAACGCCGCGGTATATATTATGTATTCTACAGGCCAGGCTGAAAGGAGTTTATTAAATACATTTTTTTGCCGCATATAGAATCGTAGAGGGAACGTAGTGTTCCGTAATACAATCTGTTTCCCACATTCCGTCGAATTTTTGGGACATTGCGTGCGAAACCCAACGCTGCCCTTTGCCTTGTCACCAAAACAAAGTGAGGTCGTTTGTCAATCAGAAGAATTTATTATTTTTATTTATCCCAGCCTCCATGTATCCCTCACCTCAAGTAGATAAAACGCGCCGTTGAGTTAAGCCACTCTATTAACAATGTCTTGTGAAATGTAATAAAAATGTAATATATTGAACTGAATGCAGAGAACCGCATTCTGATAAATTTTCTGAGTGTCTGACACTAGGCTCAAATAAAAATACTTCTTTCAACTCAACCACCAAATATATTTGATTAAAAAAAAATTTTTGTACGCCAACACTAAAAGGTTAACTCGTGTAGTGTCATTAAAAAACCAAGTACAATAACATAATATATTAATAACTCACCCATCATAGTATTAATAGTAATAACGAAAGAAAAATAAAGTTTTCCCAAGAGGCCGCCGAGAAGCAGCACTTTACGACCTCTTTTATCACTGTAGGCGCCCAGGAAGAACGCCAGTAAGAGAGGCACGACGTGACTCGCTATGCCATTCCATTGATGGAAAGTGGATACTGTTACCTAGAAAGAATTGAAGGTTTTTTATATTGATCTTAATGTTTTCACGTAAGTTTTAAAAACTAAACGTTAAGACACTCCGTTTTTCATTTTCCGTCCGAATTACAAACGTTGCGTGTAAAGTGGTGGAACTCAACCCCGCGTTTTACTTGCAGTAGTGAAGAAATTTAATACAGTTCAAAGGGCAGTGATAAATAGATAAATCCATAGTGGTCAGATTGGAAAATAATTTATTTTTCCCGTTCTGGTGACAAACAAGACAAAGTGCGGCGTTGAATTATCACTTAACAACAATGCTACAAAAATTAGGAGAGTGGCAAGCAGAGTGTCTTAACACTAAATAGAATACAACGTGGAACTGATTAAAAAAAACCAAGAATCAGCGTAACAAGTTAAAAAAAAAGCCTGTAAAACCTCTTTATTACTCCGATTTTATTTACACGAATCTCTCCATTTGGACTCTACGTTCCACACTTTTAATTATTTTCTTCCGTCAACCACCTATTAATTGCGTTTGTGTAAAGCGTTTCAGTAAACAAAGTTTGTTTCGCGAGGATTTAACGTCCCCAGGGATTTACATAGAGGGGATTTGTAGTTTTATTCAAATTGTCAGTCCAAACTGCCTACTATCACTACTACGCTTGAAGTAATCGAATATAAAATAAAATGTTTTTTAAGTAGGAACTACTTCGATTACCGCGTGATGCAAATATTAGGGTTAGAGGTAAATTAACAATAGACTACTTAAAAATCTAAATTAAATCAGCTTCACATTGTATCCCGCACATTGCAGGGTGGTAGGCATAGGGAACCTAGCCAACTCAACGCCGCGCTTTGCCTCCACACCAGAGCAAAGTAATGAAAATATAAATTTAAATAAATATTTCATTTCATCGAGTGGAGATCGAACCCGCAAGCAGTAGCGTTTACAGTCACACACTAGTGCCCCAGCGCCACGACTGGCCTCAACAATAAATAGACTACTTGTTGGTTAAGTTTAATTTACAATATTTCTGATATTTATATAAAAAAAAGATAGAAATTTTATATATATATTGAATAATTATATGAACGAACATACGATTAATGGTATGTTGTCGTCAACGACGTGGTAGTTCAATTGGGATATTGGGAAAAGTAATTGAAATAAATAAAAATGGGCACATGTGGTATTTATCATATGGTCACACGGAGGCCCCAAATAAAATTGTGTCCAAGGACACTGATATGTTCTAAGACGGACACTGATATGTTCTAAGACGGCACTGTCAATAAGACATCAAATGAATCATAGGTTATAGAGATAACTTGTCATCTGTGTGATAGGGCAGGTTTTAATGATGCTGGATGTATAGGAAAAAAGGCAAAATGCCAGATATAAAACTTATATAGTGCTTGAGTGAGGGAAATCAAAACTTACTCAAGAGCTTCAAGCTCTTTTTCGTATATGGCAGGATATGCAGAGAAAACAGTATCAAGACACTCCGTTCTACCCTCTCCGCCAGAGATCGCGGCGTTGGATTGCGCTACACAACACGCAATGTCTCCAAAATTCGGGGGAAAATGGGCAAGGGAAGTGTCTCGGAATACAGCTTGAAGCAAAAAAACATCATACATTACCTGCTTGTTATATTAAACTAATTCTTATTAGCTACTGGCGCCCACTCGCGACTTCGCCCGCTTAAAGTACACAATTATTTAATGAGTTTCTTTCGTGTTCTAATAACATTATTATTTTAAAGATAATACCCCATATATAGATATACCCACATATAGTAAAATTCATTCACTAATTCACTCAAAACTAAAATTTCAGCCAATTGAATATTATAATTATTTTGTAACAATTTTGCAGAACATAATATTTGACATTGATATAACTTATTTATTTTTTACAGCGAATTTTTATTATTTACGTTTAAGGAAGTTTGCCAAAATACAATAGTAAAAACTTCATTTAAAAAGGTTAAGTCGTTTCCGGGATTAGCGTGCACAAGCGCACAGACATACAGACAAAATTTTAAAAAATCATTGTTTTGGGTTTTATTATATAGAAAATTCCCCCAATAATAGATTTTCTATGTACAGACATAATATATCTTCTATGTACAGACAGCGATCAGTTACAAGTTTATTATATTGTTAGCGTACTCGTGTAAAAGAGGGTAGATTTAAGTGGAAAATAACTATAAAAGCAGTGGAATTGTGTCAATCGGGGGATGACGTTCCGATATAGATTAGAAGGGACCCTATCGTCCCCTAGACCCGTTCGCGCCGGAGTCCCGCAAGGCTTCACTCTTTCACCGTTGCTATACGCGCTTTACACTAGCGACATTCCGCGTACCGATAAAGTCGAACTTGCGATGTATGCCGATGACACCGCCCTTTACACCACGGATACACCACCACTCCGCTTGGATCCTAGCCGAAAGACTGCAACGACCTGCCGACGCCATAGGCGATTGGTTCAGCAAGTGGCGGTTCGAGGTTAACCCGGAGAAAAGCGTAGCCGTCCTCTTTCCTCGTAAGCGTTACGAGACCGTTTTGACTATTTACCTGCAAGGCAAACCGATCCCCTGGGAATCCAAGGTCAAATACCTAGGCGTCGTACTAGATTCGAAACTCTCCTTCCGGCCGCACATCACGTATGTCAGGAACAAAGCCACATACGTCATGGGCAGGCTGTATCCGCTCATCTGCAAGCGGAGTAAAATGTCACTTCGCAACAAGCTGACATTGTACAAAACTTGCATCCGTCCCGATGACCTATGCTTGTGTCGTGCTCGCACACACCAAGATAGACCTCCTTCAGAGGGTTCAAAATAAATTCCTACGAATGACATCCGGATGCCCATGGCAAGCACCTGGCCAAGCGCTACTACGAGCGTGCAGATTCCCATTCTAACCCACTCATCGTCGAAGCGTGTAAATACGCTCCTCACCCACATCCACGTCTTCGACGCCCTCGAAGCGTGCTTCTGGACTCCGACGATCCAATCACTGCTGCCAACGCCCAATACACTGGGAGGATTCACTCCTCAGTCCCACGTCCCACTCTCCGCCGCCATAAGAGGCGGCGAGGCCAGTCAAATCTCACGGCTCGCCCGCGTCTCGGTGCGGTGGGGCCCGACGGTCGTAACCCCCCATGATCAGCGTACGTGGGGTATTCCCCCGCGATCGCCAACACTTCACGAGCGTCCATCAAGCTCGTAATTTTTTCTTCAGGGGCGAGCTACACTCGCCCCCCCCCCAGCCCGGTGACGCTGTCAAGACCATTCCAACAGCATTAAGTCCATTCGAAAAAAAAAAAAAAGCCAATCAGGGGCACTCGCTTGTAAGTGACGGCCCCTATTGGAAGGTTAGGTGATACATATCACTATATACTATTGCAATTACATAGTATCTCTTTCAAAATAGTTTAGAATCATATAGACGATATGTGTTTTATCGTGTTTTTTTAAAACGTTAACCGCTTCCGATTTCTAACAATATGTATACATATACTACTACGTATCGGATAAACGTTACATATTGATTGCATCATGACTTTGTAATACTACTTTATAAAATAATTTACTTACTAAGGATTATAAATACGAGTGGGTATAATTCCGTTGAAATTAATTGAGTTTCCGTTAATAGTTACTTCCTACAGCACTTCTGTAAATATAATAATAAATCATACTTGTATTTACCTACGGCTTTGTTCGCGTCGTCAAATGAAAATAACTAAATATTGTGTGTGACAGGCCAGTCGTGGCGCAGGGGCATAAAGTGCGACTGTAAAATCGACTGGTTGTGGGTTCGATCCCCACTCGAGGAAATACAATATTTATTTACATTTATATTTTCGTTTCTTCGCTCTGGTGGAGGCAAAGCGCGGCGACGAGTTCCGCCACTCAACACGCTATGCCTCCAGAACTCGGCGGAAAGTGGGGAACGGAGTGTCTTAACACTAGGTTCCATCTACCTACCTACTCCGCTGTGCTGTGCCGGATACAGCGTGAAGCTGATTAATTTAATCGACAGCAGACACAGTGGGTTACATCGAAAGGATTAACGTGGTGTAATATAGCCTATATCCCTCATCAATAAATGGAGTATCTAATACAAAAAATAAAAGTACATCGAACGACTAGTCCCTAAGATTAGCGCATTAAACAAATAAACACTTCAGCTTTATAATATTTATACATAAATCAACACAAATTCGAAGTAATAGAATTTTATCTATAAATCAACGCCATATCATTTTACGGTATAGCATTTTTTAGCTTCATTTTGCAATTCCAGTTACGCTGACAAAAGAAAATAAAATTAACACAACAACGTGTGCATAACGAATACAATAGACATATTATTTTTTAATTTATACTGAAATAAATTATTTTAAAATTATTATCTATTATTTATTGTGGCCAGTCGTGGCGCAGGAGCACATGTTTGTGACTGTAGACACGACTGGTTGTGGGTTCGATCCCCACTCCAAGAAATGAAATATTTAATATTATCATTTCTTCGCTCTGGTGTCGAGTCAAAGCGCGGCGTTGAGTTCCACCACACAACAGGCGCCTCCAGAATTCGGCGGAAAATGGGGAATAAAATCTTAACACGAGGTTCCCTCGGCCTACTCTGTTGAGTGCGGGATACCGTGTGAATCTTATTTATCTTATTATCTATTATTGCAATCCTCAAGTAGCACATGCAGTATAGGTATTTTAATTTCGCAAATATTGTATATAATTCTGCGAAGACAAATCGAAGTCGCTAACCGCTGTACACGACGCGTTCTTAGTATCCTAGAAACAGACCGCAGGTGCAGTGGTTTACTTCGAAACGACTAACCTGATGTAATATGGCCTATAGAATTTCTTGATAAATGGACTATCCAACACAAAAAATGTGTTAATGCAAATAGTTCCTGTGATTAGCATGTTAACCTAAACAAACTCTTCAGCTATATAATGTTTATGTAGACAATTTCTAAAGTGACAGTTATTATAAGGACATCTTTATGCTGTTTCCCGTTGAGCAGGATAGGCAGAGGGAACCTAAGTTCGATACTCTATTCTCTATTATGCCTAATTTGAATTAATCAAGACTCTGTGTGTTGCGGAACTCAACACTGCTATTTGTCTACTAAAGCTGGTATAAAACATATAATAATCATTCATAGCAAATCGTAAATATGATGTAAAGAAAACAAACATAATATGCTGTTGCAGATTTTTTTGGAGATTGATTTAAGATATACAATTCCATACTACATTACTTTGATTTATCTCATAGCCAGCGCTTGCAACATATAAATATATGTTCTTTGAGAAATTTTGTTATATAACTCTGTGGCTTTAAGTAAAGCCACAGAGTTATATAATAAAATTTCTATATAACTTGCTTATGTTATATACATAATATAAGTCATTGATTTAGCCATTACTTAATATTAGCGAAAGAGGAATCTAGGTATCTAGTGTTAGGACACTCCATCTCAATAAGATACTTTGGTTCTGTACTTTCCGCCAAATTCTAAAGGCATGTTGAGTAAAAGAAAAATAATAATAATTTTTATTAATAACAGATTGAAACTATATTTTATGTAGCTTATATAATTATATATGTTATGTTTATTAAATAATCCTATAATTAAATGTCCCATCTACCATCTTTCAATACAACTCCAACAACCAAAGGTTTTGTGGAAGAGATTTCTTTCTTGTCTATTCTTGTAAAAAATAGTTTTTGTCAGTTCATTGGATGAATGTATTAAACATATCTCATTCCTTTCATATGATTGTCAAAAATAAAAAAAACAAAAAAACAATTTAATTTTTACTTTACATTCTGTGTGTGTGTACTTTCATTTTACAATCTGTTTATCTGAGGGGGGTTAAAATAAGACAAAAAAAGATATTGTTACTTACCTGTACTTCCTTATTAATATTCTCATGTTCATTAATAGCGTAACAAATATTAGCGCTATAACCGTGGTTTACAGTACATGCTTGGAATACATAGAATGTTTGTTCTATAACATTTGTTATCATGTATGCCATCATGTAAAAGAACATGACGGGCTCCACTGTTATGTGTTTGTACCATGGTTTTCTGTTGTCTTCCTAAAATATAAAAATAAAGTAAAATATATGATTATAATTGTTTTTTAGAAATTTTGTGTTGAATGGCAGAATTTTGTGTTGCGCTTTGTCTTCTTACATTCTTGTAGTGAGCATGAAACAGAAAAAATGTCTTGTCAAGTGGGAGTTGAACCAACAACAGTTCAGTCAGTCACTGTGCCATTGCAATTGCAAAGTCAATAGCCTCAATGATTAACTGATTATAAATAGGATTTGAAATTAGTTATAGATATTTCATTAATTTTAATGGTATCACTGTACTCAATTTTTTTAATAATAAAGAACTAGGTCACAGACTAGCTAGATAGGTTTTCTGTAAGCATCTAATTATTTAATAAGCAAATACTAATAAATGCTTTAAAAGAATGAGCTTTACAAATTATATTTTGAATAAACATCATTAACCAAATTTGATTGTCCAGTAATACTATGGCTTGTCTTTAAGTTTTTGTTTTTTCTTTAAATCAAAAGAAATAGTTTATTCCTTAATAATTGCATCACAATTTTATGCGTGCCTAAAAAGTTAAGGAAAATTTTTAATAATTTAATAAGTACAATGTTACCATTTAAATAATAATATATAATAACGATTCGTTTAATCGTTATTATATATTTACAATTAATAATTAGTTAACGTAAAAAATATATCGAAGGTTATCTAAATGTTTAAGTTAATAAAATTAAATAAAAGTTGAACACAAACCAAGTAACATGTTTGTTCAGAGTCCTTCGCATTCATTTATAAATTTATTATACCTATTATATTACAAAGATCTTGTTATAATCACTAATAGATCTTTTTTATTTCACGAATTACACAACCACACTGTCGCGGCACATTTAAAAAACAACATTGTAAACATTGCGATACGGGCATAGTAATTGCCGCCTTTTGACAAATGTAGATTATATAATATTTGCACACGACCAAATGTCAAATGTGTATTACAGATAAAAAATAGTTTATTGACCAATCATTCAAAATACAATATTAGGCATCGTAATATTCGAATATGGTATTGTAAATTGTCATTATTTTGTAGTAATCATTTAATTTTAATAATAAGTAATTATTATTAAAAATGATTTATATAGGCATAAAAGTACGGTTACTATTAGTAA
>DWMY01000742.1:0-19866 GCA_018249775.1 Heliconius hecalesia formosus | reverse complement strand
TAAAGAAAACTGTACTGTACTAAAGAACCGTCTTCATCCTGCAACTCCAACAACATTTGGCGCGGCGACGCTAGTCACCTGTTCAAACTGAACTGTATATTTATTTGACTTTAAAAGTGTTGTATAATATAAGGTGAAATAAAATCATCATTTTAAAATATTATAAACATTTGTAAAATTTGATTTTTGACATTATTATAATTTTATGATATAGTTGGATTTTCCTTACAAACGTCTATGCAATGCATGCTGTTACAGTAGTTTACAAAATCTAAATCAAAGTATTCTCTATTCAATTAGGCAATTTAGGTATTACAAACACTTTTGAATCGAAAAGTTATGTAAAAATGTCAATAGCGTAAGTCCTGCATCACGCTACCACAGTACCGGCTCAGGAAGCCGGTGGCTTATAAAGGTACAACCTACAGCTCTACTAATATTCATTGGGCTATCAAATAAAATATATTGATACTGCATCAAATATACATTCTGATGGCATCGAGAGTAATAAAAGCGAAGGTGGTCTGTTGCTACCGGCCGTCAGTGACGTCAGTCCGGTACGTACACTGTAAGTACGCTTTGAAAGCGTACACGATATGGTTGCATACACACTTATAACAAGTGGAGGTAGAGTTACCTCTAAATTCTTAAATGACTATCAATTAATTGACTGTTGTCCGCGTAGTTGGTACCATAATCAAATTAAAAGCAAAATTAAGACATTTTGCCTTCCACGTACCGCCGAGTTCTGGAGGCAATGCGTTTTGAGTGGTGGAACTCAACCCCGCGCTTTGCCTCGACGCGGAGCAACGAAATGAAAATATAAATTTAAATAAATATCATTACTTCGAGTGGGGATCGAACCTACAACCAATCTGCAATCAGTCGCGATCACAGTTACACATTTTTACCCCTGCGCCACGACTGGCCTCTACTTTAACAGAAAGTGAGAAATTCATAATAATTTAAAAATTATTCGAAGGAAATTTAATAAAAAAAGTATTGATCTGTCCTTCATCCAAAAACATTTTATTCTCGCCCTGCACCTACTCCACGTGGTGCAGCAGTCACCACGTGGTGCAGCAGTCTCCACGTGGTGCAGCAGTCACCACGTGGTGCAGCAGTCTCCACGTGGTGCAGCAGTCACCACGTGGTGCAGCAGTCTCCACGTGGTGCAGCAGGCAGGTGGGAGTGGGTGGGATCTATATTTTAGTGTCGTGTTGGCGTGATTAGCGCTAATAAAGAGTCTTAGTGACAAATGGGATTGAAGCCACACACAAGCTGATGTTATTACATCAGAAATGGTTTTTTGTTGTACAAATTGAAGGTAATAGTTGTTAGTTTTTAAATATAGACAATATAGTAATATAAATAATATCTCCCTTTATAGTGTTTGTTCTCCATGTTTTCCATTTCCCACCTCGATGTAGAGATGTTTAAACAAGTGACGTAAATTACTATAATATACATATAAACCTTCGTTGATTTGAGACTGTCCTTATACATAGATATTACCTTTATATTTTCAGAGGCCAGTCGTGGCGCAGCGGCACAAAGTGTGACTGTAAGACCGACTGGTTATGGGTTCGATCCCCACTCGAGGAGATGAAATATTTACTTAAATTTACATTTCCATTAAGTTCTACCCCTTAACACGCAATGCCCCCAGAATTCGACAAAAAGTGTGGAATGGAGTGTCTTACACTAGGTTCTCTCTGCCTACCCTGCTGTGTGCGGGATACAGCGTGAAGCTGATTTATTTATATTTTCGTCTCATTTGTCACATTGACTACTCCCGTACGTTTCCTGAATGCGGGTCTCAGTTGATGTCGTGCGAGGTCGCGTCGCGCGTCGGTACAACTATGCTAATATAATAATGATTTTGTTCAATTAAATAATAATTGGTAACTCCCTGTGGGTGGAGTGGTTAGTTAGTTGTGGTTGGTTAGTTGCGCGGGGTGGAGGTTGAGGTCGTTGTTTGGCAATATTTGACCTTTGTAACGCAACGTGAAGAAAGAACACGCAGAATGGAATTACTTATAGCTAAAATTAGAGCATTGCCTGTTGTGTAGTTTTTGAAAAAAAAAATAAGATATCATAGATATATTTCACCTTGTATTTTATCCCTGAACCTGTTGCTATGTGATAAACCAGATATGGCTAAACGAAATTAAAAATTAAGAATTAAGAAGATATGTAGAAAATGTTTAACCTTCATTTTCCTGAGTTCTGGTGGCATTGCGTGTTGAGTGACGCAACTTAACGCCGTGCTTTGCTTCTTTTCCAGAGTGAGGAAAATGGAAATATTTAATGTTTAATTTCCTCGAATGGGAATCGATCTCATAACCTGTCGCGTTTATAGACGCACGCTTGTGCCCCTCGAACAGACAGACCTCGGCCTATATGTATATAAAAATGATGTAAAATATAGATAAGTTTGTTATTTAATTAGATGTTTTATACATAAATATAATGTATCACTTCCAGAAGGCGGCAGGCGAGGGCGCCCCGCCGTGCCCCGCGCGCCTCGCGCGCCGCCGCCGCTGCTCGCGCGCGTGCTAGCGCGGATACACTGACAATCCACTAAACTGTTTTAAATCAACAAATATTGCTGAAATCACTCTTTGTATACACGAAAGTTAAAAAACATATTAAATGGAACTATTTTAATAAACACGATATGATATTGAACGTCAAACGTGAACAGATTCTGTTCTGTTATTTTGAATTGGTCCAAAGTGGTTTAAATGTTTTCACAAAAAAAATAGATACCTAATTATAGTAGTAGTTTTGAGTTGTGGATGTTTTCAATAATGTATGTATTATATGGCTAAGATCCCTATACTCGTATATACGTTATAAGAATTATCGCATTAAATATTTCGGTGTAGAGTTACCATGACGTAACGCAGCGTCTACTTAATACTATTTTTTGATACTGTTTTTATTCTTAAATAAATGTTACTGCAACAGAATTTGTTTTTTTATTAATTCTTAAAGGTTTATACATTTTTTAATATTTATTAATAATTTCTTGAATATTTTTACTTTTACTCAGCAATTAGCATTTATTTCATAATATATCAGATAAACAGTTCTGAATATCTGTGTATCTAATAAGGCGCCGCGGCACAGCTACTGGTTATTGAGACATCGGCTATGGTTTCGATTCCCACTTGGGAAAATGAATTATCTTTATTTTCCTGCTTTGGTAACAAAGGGCGATGTAACGAGATGCATGCTGAAAATTGGGCCAAAGGTCTCCCTCCGCCGACCACTACACTGTCACTGTATATATATGTTAGCTTCACATCCTCGTACAAAACTGAAGTGATTCTTTGATGACATTAGAAGATATTAATGAAGGAGGAGGAGTAAATTACGTAATAAATTTGTATGGAAGCAAAAGAAACGGAACATTTGAGAGTCAGAGAATCAAAAATATATGTAATTATAAAAATAAGGCAATTACATCAATGTCAATTACTAGAAACATAATAGTCGGTAATCAACGATCAGATCTGACTCCGTCTGCCGGAAGTGACAATACGCGGCATTGACTGTAACAATAGGTGCCAGTTGCAATCTCTAAATACTGAGCGGACTGGGTTCTTTTGATCCCGAGAATTCTTAAGCAGAAACATAAAAATAAATCAGCTTCGCGCTGTATCCCGCACACTGCATAATACCTAGGCAGAGAGAACCTAGCGTTAAGACACTCCGATCCTCTCTTTCCCCCGAGTTCTGGAGATATTGGTTGTTGAGCGGCGGAACTCAACGCCGTGCCTTAAACATAATAGTAATATAATCCTATTAATATAATTAAGAAAGAATTTTAAAGAAAGAAATTTTACAACGACGATGTAAACAAACGATTTCGTGACGAGACGAGGTCGAGATGCAAAAACTAGAACCTAAGGCTAGTGCAAATAAACAAGGCCGCGACCGGTGACATAATATTGTTACAACATGGCTACTTCCTACATTTAATTATAATAAAATAATATAATACAGAAATTTAAAGTAATTGTAAAAATAGCACAAGAATATAACAACGTTTATTTCTAAACGTTGTTATATTCTTGTGCTATTTTTAGCGGAATAAAAATGTATGGAATCAATATCTATTGAACTGTATGCAGGATAACTGACAAATGTAGGTGACATCGACAATGACAACAATAATGTCGAGTTTGTTGCCGACGGCCCACCATTCAAAACGTGCTTGCAGAGATCTGTTTGAATAGGGATTACTTTTAATTGTAAATTTGAAATATGAAAATATATTTTTAAATAATACCTTACATTACAACGCAATATACCCAACAGTTTGTAGTTTAAAAGAACATTGTATCTGTATATAAAATGATAATGCTTCAAGCGAAGCAAGGAAGGAGTCCAAGCAGTAGGCAGTAGGCACCGAGTAGTAACTATTATTAGCTTTTGCTATATGTACGTACTCATTAATCACAGCTTACACTATGTACGTACACTACATGTGCACATCGTACAATTTCCTATATATTATTTGCTACAAAACGATTATAAGTTATATATTTCTGTAATTTACTCAATGAACAAATTAATTATTTATTTAAATTTATATTTTCATTTCTTCGCACTGGAGTCGAGGCAAACAGCGCCTTTGAGTTACGCCACTCAACACGCAATGCGTCCAGAATTCGACGGAAAATGGGAAACGGAGTGTCTTAACACTAGGTTCTCTCTGCCAACCTGGATACAGCGTGGAGCTGATTTATTTAATATATATATTTTGAATTTATATTTTAATTTATCTGTTACTCCTATATTGAAATGTAAATAAACGGAGAAAACGCGGAGTTGATATAGAATAAAGTAAGGTTTGGAGCAGCAGCGTGAAGTTAAACAGTAAAATAATATAATAATATAAAAAAGATTGAATATCTTCCAAATCTGAAATACTTACAGGCAACAACGCGTGTTACCAGCTAACAGCCACAGAATGACATAATAGAGGCGAACAAGCCCTCCGTCTCATTAACCTTGGGGAGCTTTCGCACCTACACTTTGTACGAACTTGACCCACTTGCCTCTCGCCCGTGACGTCACGACCAGACGGTGACGTCACCGACTTTATGGGCCGAGGGATAGGCACAAGTATGCCGCCCTATAAATAAATCTAGGGAATTTTTGTTCGTTATGCTTTTGCATGCTAATTTTGTTAGGTATTTGGGATTTTTATGAACAAAAAAACAATTTTTGATGTCAAAGATCTATAGACGCCGGTTTATAATCGGATCGTTGGGTATTCTAAGATGCAAATATGCTTTGGGGCAACTTGAAATTAATGTCGAATTTATATATTAAATGTTCCTAAATGTTTATAAAATAAAGTCACCATTTTCTGTATCAAATTCATAATATTTCATTTTTTCATTATGTTTTATTTAAATTCTGTAATAATCTTGTCTGTTATGCATATTACTTATACAGTTACACGATGTTTCACATCTGCCAGGAATCCCGTGACGCTTCATTGTTATTTTATAAAATGGTTATTTCTTTATTATCAAATCAATTTAGTTGTTGATGAATTGTTATTTATTTCATATTTTTAGACGATATCTAAGAGGTGCTGTTTCTAAATATTTTTACGAAATCAATAAATGAAGATGAGAACTATGTATCTACGATAGGTGCAAGAGAGTCAAGCCAAGTCAAGTGAGTTGTATAGCGAATAATTTATAGAATGAATCACTATTGATTCATTGATTCACAAATAATAGTAATGGACCAACTGACGTTCCTACTTCGCTCATTTTTTGTGTATGTCATTATTTTAAATGGCGTTTGAGTCAATTATGTTTTTATAGGAACAGTAAATGTTGTAATTAATTTTTTCTTTAATCAGATTCAATTGTTTTCTAATAACATTAAAATGTTGACTTTTTTCTTTTTTTTTTCTTTTATTAATGACCTAGACGGACAGGAAACGGTATTTTTTTTCTAATTACTATTTTTAATAATATGGATTCCTTAAAACAAAAGCGACCTAATATAAAGTTTCTATATTTTTTTTCAAAAGGTTAAAATGATACAATAATTATTATTCTATGTATTTTATATTTATTTTTTCTTTTTCTGGGCTCCGTATTTCGAAAGAAAGAGAAACGGAACCCATATAAGATTACTTTGTTGTCCGTCTGTCCATTTGTGAAGCCCATTAATCGCGTGGAGGTATCAAGCTGAAAATACTAACAATATTTTATATTATATTTAGTTGGAGCACAGAAAACACCAAGCTTATGACGTAACTGAACTCAACGCAATCAAAAGATACGAGCGGTACTATACGATTTATGCATCGCTTGGTTGCATTTTTTATAAAATTCTCTAGTGTACCTCTCGCGGACCTACAGGTTTGAAAATTGGCAAGAAATGAGAACTTAAAGTACAAATAAGGAAAAAACTCCAGAAAAAAGAATTTAATTTATAATATAGAAAAAAATACTACAAACTTATAATTATAGTTTATTTAATACAAAATAGATTAACTGATTTCTTGATTTTTCATACAAAATAAGTGCATACGTCCGCAAGTTTTTGCGCCGTGTGGTCCTGGCCTAGAATAGGATCATCCTGGTACTGGTGATGTCGTAAGAGGCGGCTAAAGTACGTGTGGTAGAGTCACGTCGCCAGCAATGGCAACACGCAAAGGCAGACTCGATCGGATCATTACCACCCCCGGCATTTAAAACCGGCGTGAAGTAGTGGCTTTATGACACTGCGTTTCGCATCAGGTAATGCCGGGCTCCGGTGCCCAACCCACCTAAATGCCGGCAACGCACCTGTAGCTCCTCTGGCGTTGCACGGGATCGTGGGCGGCGGTAATCACTTACCATTAGGTGAACCGAACGCTCGTTTGCTTTGTCCTTTCCATAAAAAAAAGTTAAGCTTGTCAACTTTTAAAAGATGGACCCCTATTTCCTACAATCCCGAAATTGGTACGAAACCCTTGATTTCCATCATCAATTTCGGGATTGTCCGACTTATACTTGACCAGTTTTGTTACCTTCACATTATATACTAAATATAGTAGAGTAGGCAGAAGAAACCTAGTATCAAAGCACTCCGTTGCTCACTTTCCGCTTAATTTTTGAGACAATGGATGTTGAGTGACGGAACTCAACTCCGACGCTTATGTTACTTCTCGGAAACTGTTTTTAGTGCTATTAGCTCAATATGTTTAAATATTTTTTTATTTCTCACGCTTCATCTTTAGTGGTCACTCGGCAGAGAGAACGAGGCGCCAAACGCTACTCTATTATTAATTTTAGTTTTATCTATTTTATTTAATGTATGTTAGTCCATACTTATATCATTTTAATGGTCAATTATTAGTGTAATGATATATTAGCAATCACATACACTTCGGATTAAAAACGCATTTAATACTTGGTTGTGTGCTGCGCGTGCGCACGCTGCTAACGACGCGCTGCTCCATTACTATACTATATAGTTGCCTCCATTTACTGATACGATTCCATTTTTAAGCCATGATGTACATATTTGTTATTGTTTGTTATGATGGTGAAGATGGATCTTACAAATTTATTTATATTTATAATAGTTAAAAAATTTTTTTTTTGTACCTACTGTCTTCTTTCCTGGTCTCTGGTTATTGTTTTTGCTTGAAATTTAATCGTTTTAGTGCTTTGTCTTATATTGCATCAATTAATGTATTCATTCCGTATTTTTCTATTTCAATTAAGCACTCAGAATGCCAGTCACGTGTTAAATAAGCGACTTTTATCATTATTATGTAATGACAGATATAGCTGTGTTAATTAATTCATCAATTAGAAGAACTAGATCTGAGGTGTGGTCGATACTAGTAACTAGACACTCGCATTACTAAGTGTAATGGAACCAGGTGCGAGACGAGGTCGGTCGCGGAGTGTTCACCGTCATCACTTGGGTACAGATATCGTCACTTATCACTTTAGATGTTCAATTGTGTTTATTTTTACATTTTTCTTAACAAACGTGATCATAAAATTGGAAGTGAGTATCTTTGATTTTATTAGTATTAGGTAAATCTAAGTCTGAGATTTTTTTACAACAGAAATAACAAGATCACTTCGCTCTAGTTTTCATAAAAAAAATCGTGTTAAGTGTCTGAACTTGTTGCATTTTATCTAACATATTGAGTGTATTTTTTTAAAAGTTAAATTTATGGACTGATTTAAACCCGTAAATCTTTACGGGTTATTTAGTCTATAAACCTAGTCCGAGAAGCGCCACAACAAATTTGTAATTAATTTTGGCAGAATCAATATTTTATTCAAGCCCTTTCTTTAAAGTTGTTGTTTCTTTAATACTTCTAACTCATAACAAGCGTAAACAATATTTAAATATGAATTTTCGATGTTGTCTAATCGCTAGTCGTTGAGGGTGGCGGAGGGAGGAGGCGGGAGGAGGGAGGAGACAGCCGAGAGCCCTCGTGACTGCACAACACACGTCGACGTCGACGTACATTTGTTAACTGTCACACGCTGACTGCAGACACGCAATGACACACAATTAAAGTATATATAAACTATACACTAATTCCAATTATGTTTGATTTATTTTATACTTATTTTATAACTTGCTACCTTGTTATATGCAGGGTAACACGTGAAGGTAAAAAATATGTGTACTATAAGATTCGCTATTTCTATTACTACAAATTATAATCTGGCTCTTTGTTTCAAAATTGCTTCTGATTTGTTTGACTTGCTCATTGAGACTTCCTTGATGCAGTTAACACTACTACTACTACTATAGAACAGTAACGTTGCAATAGCGTAGAAGTATTCGTTTTAGTGTTCATTCAGAACTTATTGAGAGCCCTGGGAAATATATTTTAAGTCCTAATGGTTTTTTTAAATAGTCTTTTTACAATTAATATTTGTATAAAATCCCTAAATGCTCGGTAGATAGATCCTCCTGACCTGTCAGACTTGGTCTCCTCTGCTACTATACTGTACACTAATCTATACGAATATAATAAAGTGGAAATATGCTATAACTGTTCCAACCAACCACGTACTTTTGCTCGGTTAAAACGTGGAGTAAGTCTAATTTCGACATGCAACAAGAGCCGACCTGTTGCGGCGACAGTTCAAAGAGAATGTATGTATTGCGTTACATCGGCGCCGTCCCGCCTCACCCTTGACACAAAACCTGTATGAATTTTGGCCAACTGGTAATTATAGCCTCTTGAAACTTGTATATTCGGAGAAGACCACGATGTAACAATAAGCTTGTACATGAAAGAATAATTTAAGCAAAATGATCATGTGCAATATATGAATTTATTATCGTTTCTTATTAGAGGAGGGCGCAGCGTCGCGGCGTCTGACTGTAAACAAGACGGTTGTGAGCTTAGTTTCCACTCGAGGAAATCAATTTATAACTTTTCACCCCAGTGTCAAGGTGTGTTAAGTTAAGTGGGTGGAGAATGGAGAGTTTTTTTTTGAGTTTTTCACATGTAAAATCATAGTAATCATAGTTAATACTAATATTAGATGCATACACGTGAAACATTTTAAAGCTTTCTCATGGCACGAATAGTTATTTAGTGCGTATCGTGCGGGCGCGCAAGGTCGCGGAGGCGGAAGCGGGAGGCGGCTCGAGGGACTTGTTCGGTGTAAGACGAAGGAGGTTCGACGACAGAGAGAGCTACATCATACTCCGTTAGCGAATATTTGAGTAAAACATAGTTATTTTTAAATGTTTACAGAATTAGATCAATTCTGCAAAAATTGATTATATTTGCGTAAAAACAAAAAGCTAAGCTGCAAATAAAAGAAAATTACCCGTTCCTACCTCAGAGGTTTAATGTATGGCCCCCATTGCTAAAACCCCTGAATCAAATTTAGAGAAATAATCTATAACAAAAACAAAATAACTTATTATCATAAACTTGTATCCTCACATACTCGTATGCACGTGGAGCCTACTTGGTAGCAGTGGAACAGAGCCATTACCTCACTTATCAGTTGTCACTGCAGTCATAACGCGGCGCTAAGTAACGAATATTGGCGCGTCACGGAAACCGCTCGTAATAACGTTCAGGGATACGCCTTTGTTTTTGCACATACAAAGTATACATATTTGGTTTGAAATATTATTTTAATATGTTGTTCACGTTCTTGTACTTAAAAACATGTAAAGACAATAATAGAATGTCAATACGGATTGCTATTGATGCACTGAATTGAAATTCTTTGTGTATGGAGAGTGTAGAGTGAGTGTCCTCGCTTTTCATTAAATAATAGTTGAGATGTAATCGTATACATTTTCTTGCAGTTGGGTCTTGTCTATTTGACACTGACCATATGCTACGATGACTCAAATTTCTTGCGAAGTATTATGAATACCTGTATTTAAAGTTTACGTTCGCGGCTCGTTGACCTGGTTTTGCTTTTACCTTGTTTTTTGTCGTTCAATAATCATTAATTTATTTTTCCCTTATTCATGTGTATGTATGTATAGAGAAGTGGACACGTCTAATGACGAAGGACAATCCGAAAAAGATGAGCGAGTTGTCGATCTTTCGGATATACTACTTTACATTAAGACAATGTAAATTTAGTTTTAGCAATAGAAGTTTTCATTTATATGTTTGTAGAGATTTATATTACAGAATGACACAGACAAAGTATTATTTTCCAGGGAAAATGAAGAAACAAACAACAACAACAACAACAACAACAACAACAACAACAACAACAACAACACCTTCACGTTTATTCCATTTCTTAGTTTCCGCTCTATTTTTGAGATATCGCGTATTGACTGGTGAAATTAATACGCTGCTTTTCATAAATAAGCAGGGAAATTAAAAACAAATAAATATAAATCGTTTTACCAAACGATGGGGATGGAATCCACTACCACCGTGTCCACTGCACCACAACGGTAAAGAAGATGGACAAAAAAGCATTGCATTGTATTTTTCTTTAAATTACATTATTGACTTGTTTAAATATTTTAACATACCTATAAAATTATCTGTTATTGTTGTTTATCCCGGAAATCTTTACAACTCAATGGCTTATTCAAGTATTGTAATACATTTGTGCAATCTGTTGGACATCTCGCGTTACAAGAGACAGCCTCGTGTTCGCTGCTTGTTGTGTTCCGCTGCGCATATTAATTACCGTGAAGCAATAATTCCTTGTCTATTGTTTATTTATGTTATATTTTTCAATGCACATCTTTGAGTAGTAAACCTAATACTCACTTTTTTGCAATTTTTGGTAATCGTATAACAAATCAATATAGAAGTTTCCCCCAGTAAGATAGAACATGGGTTCTATCTTACTGGGGGAAACTATCACTTATTTCAAAATAACTTTGACATAATCACTAAACGACGAAATACAGAAAAGGTTAGCAGTAGCCACTATACCCCTCGGCGCCACCTTCAACTCCTGATTGATGATAGCTCGTAATCGTTCGTAATCAATTAGAATATCAAAATGGCGTGAGACAACCTCTCACGAGTGACGTCCGCCGCCGACAGGGACGTACGCTACCACCACCACCACTCTGTGGGAGAGATCACTTTCAAATCATATTAATTAATTACATGCTCGAGGATAATAAAACTAATAAAAAGTAAACTGAAGATCTGGGATTTAAAATATAATTTTAAGCAGATTGTAGCAGAATATGTTTATAATATCGGCTCTATAGAAAGCTACTATGAAAAATCTGTGGAATTTTTTTTTCACAAATATGCGTGGCGCAACACAGCGATTGACTGTAACGCGGTGGTTGTGGGTTCCATTCCAACTCGGAGTAATATTTTTTTTTTCTATGGAAAAGACAAGGCAAACGAGCGTTCGGGTCACCTGATGGTAAGTGATTACCACCGCCCACGACCCCGTGCAACACCAGAGGAGCTACAGGTGCGTTGCCTGTCTGTAAGGTGGGTTGGGTGGCTCCGGAGCCCGGCATTACCTGATGCGAAACGCAGTGGCATAAAGCCACTACTTCATTGCTGGCGACATGACTCTACCACACGTACTTTAGTCGCCTCTTACGACACCACCAGTACCAGGATGGTCCTATTCTAGGCCGGGATCACACGGCACAAAATATTTTCATTTCCTCGTTCTGGTAACAAGACAACACACGACGTTGAAATTCACCACTCAACATGTAATGTCTCGGAAATTGTTCGGTACCTGGGGAACAGGGTGACTAAACACTAGGCTCTACCTTCAACCGTGATTACACGGTAATAAACAGGATACAACGTGAACCAAAAAAATATTTGTCTTGAGTGTTACTTCCGACAACAACAAGGCGACGTAACAAACAAGGTTACGGGCTACAAATCGTAAACTATAACATAATAAAAGATGCAAGCAGAAGAAATCATCAATTGTAGTGTGTATAATATACTCCCCCTATATACATATATGATCAAGTGATTGATTGCTCTACTAAGGTGTAGTACAAGCTACTTGAACAAGTGACTCCACTACAATATTCAGCTACCACTTATAAGAAAATAATAAAACTATATATAAAAAAAACCATTGCGATATTTACTTCCGTATTTCATTTCCTTGAACTGAACGTCATGTACAATTGAATTATCATGATTTTGTTGTAAAAATGTACATTTTTTCATTTAAGCCTAATCTATAGATTTATGTAAATATTTTTGCCCAAAATAGAAATTAAGTATAAATTCGTCTTTAAATCAAAACTTTGATTGTATCCATTCTGACTTATCACGTAAATACTAAACGAGCTTCGTTTTACACGCAAATGGCCGTTACCCAATCACATCAGGCGAAAAGGCATTGCCCCCATGGGACCCATTAATAACCTAGGTTTTACCTAAACTGAAGGTGACCAGCGTTAGTGCGGAGGATGGCAGCGTGACGAACAACAACTTAGACTGAGGTGCGATCGCTAATTAATGAAACTAGCAATTAGATAACTTATGTACCTATGACCTAAGTGAAATATTTATTTACATTTATATTAGTCTGGTGTCGAAACAAAGCGCGGCGTTGTGTTCGAGTGGCTGAACACAACGCCGCGCTTTGTTTCGAGCACGCAATGCCTCCAGAATTCAGCGGAAAATGGGGAACGGAGTGTCTTAACACTAGATTCCCTTTGCCTACCCTGCTGTGTGCGGGATACAGCGTGAAGCTGATTTGATTTGATTTTTAGATGTACCTATGATACTCCTTAAACTACAGCCTGGCAATTAATTACTTATACTATGACAGCTGGATTTGTAAATATAGCTTTCGTTGTAGACAATAACGGTGATTAGACTACACTTTCTTATGCCAATTATAATACTCGAACATAATTATGTATGTAAGTCTTCTTTTTTTCTGCCTTTTTTTACTCTTGGAATTTAGTGGCGTTCCTTCATAGCGATACTCATCTCCATCGACAGAGACGGGGTGTGTATCGTGATCATTTGCCACTGACACACTGTGTGTAGTCCTATCTACATATTTCGGATTTCTTGTTTAAGTGATCCACTAAAATAATAATTTATTTTAAAATACTTCACTAGATTATTACCCTACAAAAGTCCCAAACAAAAATTTAGATTAATAATTAAATTATTCAACGTTCACTATATACATATATATTTATATAAATACAATATTTGCCCGTGCACCTCGCAGCGTGCGTCAACACCGAGCACCGGCACCGGCACCGGCACCAGCACCGCGCCCGTGTTGGCCCGGCTCCGGCTCCGGCAGTTCGACACAAATTATAGCCTTTGTTCACGCGAACTTCACCGCGCACTTTGGTATTGGCCGCAGGTATTTTTCTATGGAAAAACGTTCATAAAGCATGCAACGTGGTTCATGGGAAATTGACACATTGATTTCAGCACCTGGTGACCTGCTGACCTGCTGACCTTCGGACGACAATTATTGTACTCGATGAGGAAAAATTGGATATTTAATAATATTTGATGAACTATTGTTTTCATTTAACTTTTTGTTGCTTAATTTTTTTTTAGATTTTCTTTGTCAATATAATAATACTAAAATTATAAATACTATAATGGATGTATATAATGAATGTGGATTCAAGTTAAATTCAATATCGATAGTTATCTATATATTTAATGTGTTTATTCTGGATATTTTTATAAATCGCCATTTATAAATTAAGTTTAAATAAATTAATATTTAAGTGATCGTCTGTTTCTGGTCTGAATGTTTTTGCGACGACTATGTAACGCCAAGTACGTGTATACCAACTCAACTAATGTCATTGAGGAAAAAAGTTATAATGTATTAAAACACATGTTTACAACGTAACGTTTGATTGTTCAGAATCAGCACGTATCTCTTTCTAATTCCCAAGAAACCAATAGAAAGTACAATAGGAATTGTTATTTATTGTGGACAAATAGAGAAGAGAATAGAGCCTTTGTAGTCAGTCGTTCAGTACTTCGCCTATGACTTCACTTTTTAATTAAAACACATTGATTGTAGTGGATTGTAGAGAACAGTAGTTTTTGTCATATCGTCACTATATAGAGTCATAACAATATTTATAAGAAATCATAGTATTTCTTCTATTAAATAGAATAGAAAAAATCATGAACGTCTCTGACATATGAACAAATTAACAAAAACAAAGCCATGTAAGTATTCATAGTGTGATTTATTTATTTTTTTCCACATCTCTAATATTATTTAGTTCGTTCTGTGGAATATATGAATCCTTGTAAATTCTTTGAATTGAATTCGAATTAAGAACTATCGCTTACGCAACGGCGTCGATACTGTATTAAATTTTTTAAATAAAAGGATAGATGGCAACAAAATACGTTGTTGTGTCCAATGTAAATAGAAGCATCTCTTTGTTAATTGCTAACCATAGAAAATTGTATCTAATTTTATGAGCAATAAGTGTTATAATCGCACTGTATACAAGTGGAATGGAATTAGCGCGGACTTGACACCAATGAGTCAAGGTCAGCGCTCTACATCATTTTTCATGTTTTTGGGCATAAAGTTACAATATCCTTCAAACAAATAATAATGAGTAATATTATACATGTATATATGGACCACACAACTCTCATTAAAGTTACGTTCAATAAGTTCCTTTAAAGAAGGTAACAAGGCTTTAATAATATAAGCAGGTATAATGTAGGCGGCCATTTTAGTAGCCTCCTCGTTATTGAAAAGAAATCGGTTAAAAATAATCGCTACTTACCTACTTATTAGATATATATGGAAAATAGTACTTTGTATAACAATACATTCAAATTAAAATATTTTAAGAGAAGATTTGAATTTCAGAGGCCGGTCGTGGCGCAGCGGCACGAGGTGTGACTGCAAAACCGACTGGTTGTGGGTTCGATCCCCACTCGAGGAGATGAAATATTTACTTAAATTTATATTTTCATTTCTTCGCTCTGGTGTCGAGGTTAAGCGCGGCGTTGAGTTCTGCCACTCAACACGCAATGCCTCCAGAATTCGGCAGAAAGTGGGGAACGGAGTGTCGTAACACTAGGTTCTCTCTGCCTACCCTGCTGTGTGCGGGATAAAGCGTGAAGCTAATTTAATTTTTTTTTTTTTTAATTAGAATTTGAACATATTTTTTTAATCGCGGTATTTTACAATCGTCATATACCTAACGTTTTAACATGCTCATTATGATTATGTAGTGTTGATGGAGATGAATAGAAAGTCTACTCACGGTTTACACTGAGTATATTCAACACCACTTTAAACTACATATAGTTTTAATACAAATGACAAATCACGACACAGTTTATATAAAAGTCAACCACAAACATATATATATATAACAGAACACGATAAATACTGATTTGGAATAAAATAATAAAGAAAACAATGGAACGTATGGTAAGCGCATCGAGTGGCAAGTGTCGACTATGATTATTAAATATGCCGTCGACAAGGGGGTAGGGGTAAATCTTACGACACCTTACCGGTTCAGTCGACGGCAGTTAGCGCTTTCATATAAATAAACTGAATACGAATATTTAATATAAAATATATAAATTCTATTAAACGTATGTATGTATATAAATGATAAATAAATAAATTACAATATTGAAATGGGTAACACATATTAAATAAACTATAAATATAAATACTAGTTCCCTACAATTTTCTTTTAGATATCTGTAGATAGACTATAAAAACTTATAGCTAGAAGTTTTACTGATTACATTACTTTCCAGTGTTCAAAATAATAATTTCAATTTTCGGAACATTCCGTGATGGAACACAACGCCGCGCTTTGCCTACCAGCGCGTGGAAATGGAAATAATTTAATTGAAGTCATTCCTCCGAGTGAGAATTAATCCCATAGCCATTGCGTTTGCTGGTGAGGTCTCTACAGTACTACACTACTACACTACGATCCAAACGGTTAAAATTATTTCATAATTGAAATACGTGATACATATGATATTCTTTAAGCACCTATTTTTTATTATCTCACGTTTCATTTAGATTATTGATTAGATATTTCTCCTGCTCATTTTATTTAAGATTAATTATTTTATTATTTTTTATTTAATTAGACAACTACTGTAGCTTTCTCTGGAAATATGAGAAAAACAAGCGACAAGATAAACTATTAATAGATCATTCTGTAAAATATTATCAAATATTTTAAAAATTAAACACGATTTAGAATATAAAAATATCCTAAATTTAGAACCTGAAACAAACTGAAGCTTATTATTAGCTTTATAATATTAATTAGAGATTATTATACATTCATTTATGAAGATGATATCACGCTTACATTTAGCTATACTTATAATAAAATCATAAGGGATCGGTGTCTATATACGGAAGATATATAAGAAAAAATGTTATTGGGGACCTCTATTATTGTAATAGAACGAAAAACAATGATTTTTTTTTATCTATTTATATTAGTTTACGCGGGGGAAACTACGCTTGCCGCGGCGTTGAGTTCTGCCACTCAACACGCAATGCCTCCATAATTCGGCAGAAAGTGGGGAACGGAGTGTCTTAACACTAGGTTCCCTCTGCCTACCCTGCTGTGTGCGGGATACAGCGTGAAGCTAATTTTAACTACGCTTGCTGTGCACGTGTACTTACAGTCTAATTTAATACCGTATAGCTAAGTATTTTACTTTAAATACAAACAATTCGATCGATTTATATTTCGATTTTCTTCGCTCTGGTGTCGAGGGAAAGCTCGGCGTTGAGTTTCGCCATTGAACACGCAATGCTTCCAGAATTTGGCGGAAAGTAGGGAACGGATTGTCTTAACACTAACTAGGTTCAATCTGTCTATCCTGGTGTGTGCGGGATACTGCGTAAAACTGATATGATTTGATTTCATATTTTCATTTCTTCGCTTTGGTAACAAGGCAAAGCGTGGCGTTAAGTTTCTCCACTCAATACGCAATGCCTCGAAAAGTGCGTGGAAAGTGGTGGAAACAGTGTCTCTGCGTACTCTCCCCTATATGCGGGATATCAGGGACAGAGAAAAGCTGAAAAAAAACTTAAATTACTCTTTACCTACATCTATATAGTATATCTAAACATAAAAAATAAATAAAAGGGTCTGTCTCTGATATCAATATAACTATGTCTTTTCACGTGCAAATGCGTATAGCTTTTTATAAAATACCAAAACACAATTAAACAATTTTAACATTTTTGTCTGTCTGTCTCTCTGTTCATTCGGGCTAACCTCCGGACCAGCTGAAGCGATTATTATAGGACTAACATTAAAATATAGACGAGGGTGTGAACATGGATGCTATTTTTATAAAATAAAAAAGTTATATCAATTTAAAGTATGTTGTTCGACAAAATTGCTACTTCCTAAAAGAGTTATTTTATACAAGAGCTGTTATATTGAATTGGTCAAATATTTAGCTTTCAATGTTTTGTTGTTTGATATTGTTTGTAAATTATTATTTGTACGGTGATAGAATAAACTAGAGATTATATGATTATAAAATAGATCGAGATCTCAAGATTTAGGATTCTCCACATAGTGCTTGAAATTTCTCTATGATATTTATGTAGGAAAAACTACATTTTTCTATTAAATACAGTAAACAAATTAATTCCTAAAACACTTACTACTTATTATAAAATAAATTAAAGCCGTAATATATAAAATAAATGGTTAGCAAAAAATAATATTCAGAAATTATTTCATGGTGAGTCATTGATAACTCAAAATTACCCATTAGTGCATTTAAAAACAATTTAATATAATAACGACGATTTTTTTTGTCAACAGGAAAACTACAGACAAAAACATGATGATAAACTGTTTATTTATAATCCCTGTTCATATCCCTACAGCTAGATTAAAAAAAAAGGGAAAATAGAGCACATTAACTATTTTTACCAGTTTTTTTTTTAAAGAAAATACACTCTTTTGAAACGATGGTAAACCTCATGAACATACAAATTTACATATTAAGTGGAAAGTAGAAAACCAAAAATTTCACACACACACAGGTAAATTCATATCATCTTTTGAATAAGATGTTTAAAATTTTAAAATGATATTTACTTTTCTTTAAAGACAATACCGGTATACCGTATACCTCGTACCGGTACCGGTATACAAAGTGAGTCATACCGCGAGTGCGGGAATCATTAGAAGATAGACGCGAATGTGTTTAAACTTACGAGATTTTCATAATAAAGGAATTTGGTTCACGATCTCAAAGCAACACTGTTTTAGAATTGTTCGTCGTTTATATCCACGAGTAAGTGCCTCATAGTGCCGCTTGTGCAGTTTACGTATTTACAGTCGATTGTTTGTACTTGTAGAGCATCGATTCCCAACCAGTGGTCCGTGCACCAGTAGTGGTCCGCAGCGCTTTTGGTAAAACATGAAATATTTTGACATTTAAATTCAATATACTTTGAAATTCATTGATTTTTAATTTTTACTTAAAAGTTCACACACCCCATAATGCAAAATGTTTTTTAAACTTTTGACTTTGAAATTAAAATTTATGTTTATTAATTTGTTTTTAGTATACCTACAAAGAGCTACTGCTAACAAGAATTCTATAAAAGTGGTCCCTGATCAAGAAAAGATTGAGAACCCCTGTTTTAGAGTGACGTTAGGACATTTGAGGCTTTAGTTCTCCTGATTGAGATTAAGAGTTAGCTATTACAAAATGTATGTAATGTAATATGTAATGTAATACAACTACAACTAATGAACAACTCGAGTAAAAGAGGGTAGATGGAAGACGATATGTGTTTTTATTTTTATTTATTATCTTGTTTTTTTAAAAAACATTAACCGCTTTTGATTTCTAACTATTAAGTATTATAAGTATTATAATTATTTATGATTGAGCCGTATAGCGTTACATCGTTGTCATTTTAATTGCCACTTTGTTTAGAAAACTTATAAAATCTTGAACGTAGCTGGATATGAACTCGCGCTTCTCGGAAACCATCCAGGCACTGACCACTTAAGCCATACGTTATCATTCAGCTGGGTCGAAATTCTTAAATATATATCACAACTTTTTATGTGTTTTCCAAAAATAGTATTTTGTACAAGCATAGAATAACCCTATAAACTATACTATAAACTAAAACTTATACTATAAATTTGTCTATATAACTTGACAAGAGGCGGGGAACGGAGTGTTCTAACGCTACGTTCCCAATAGCTGCCACTCTATACCTATGAAAGAAAGGTATAGAGTATAGGTGTCAAGCTAAAAATAGGAAGAAATAGGAAAGAAATAGGTAGGGCTAGAGGATTAAACTAGAGGAACGAATAATAAAAAATAAACACAATTTATGTGTACATTTATCAAAA
>DWMY01000741.1:0-19868 GCA_018249775.1 Heliconius hecalesia formosus | reverse complement strand
AACTCAACGCCGCGCTTAACCTCGACACCAGAGCGAAGAAATGGAAATATAAATTTAAGTAAATATTTCATCTCCTCGAGTGGGGATCGAACCCACAACCAGTCGGTTTTGCAGGCACACCTCGTGCCGCTGCGCCACGACCGGCCTCCTAATTATAATATCTTATTATATCTTGTCTGTATCAGTACAGAAAGCAATTGTAGCTCGGTGACATAAAGTTTAAACGCGATGGTTGTAGGTTCGATTTACCACTTGGGGGAATAAATTTATATTTCTTTCACTCTGATAAGATGAAATGTGGCGGTGAGTTCCGCCAATCAAAACACAAAGTCTTAATAGAAGGCGGTGCGTGGGCAACGGAGTGCCTTAACACTAGATTCCCTTGTTAGTATAGTTGTCAAGCGACTCTATTTAGCTTGTCAAAAGATACAAGTTGAAATTCAACAAGTACAAAGGCTGTCAAAAGTGTTTTTTGCTTTAGGCCTTATCGAACATATATTATTGGGTAGACAGTGGGAACCTATCATTAAGACACTCCGGTATCTAATTTCTCCGGAATTTTCTAGACATTGCGTGGTAACTTACGGATCCCAAAGCCGCACTCAGTCTAGTTACCAGAGTGAGGAAATAGAGTAGGAGTCGAACCCACAGCGCCTGCATTCGGGCAGATGCTGTCCCAATGTGCTACGACGACGTTAGTTCATTTCATAGATTTCTTGCATTAAAACAGCAATATGAAAAAGTCTTGAACTTGCTCTATCTTATATAACATTAAGAAACTATAATCACTCAGTAATGGTTATTTAGTAAAGTTAGTTGTAAATAGAACCTTATAAAATGGTAAAAAGATTCTTATCGGCGACCACCGTCTTCGAGAAGCGGTTACTTTAATTCGTCACAGTGTCGTACAACGATGACATTACGATAGAGTAACTAGTATTTAAGTTAACTACAATTATATAACTGGCTGTTTCTGAGATTTAACTGTACGGTTAATTTTAACTTAATGATCATTTTCTACGGGAAGATTTAACGCTTGTTGGTGAAGTTGGTTAAATGAGATTAACTTCACAATTATTTAAATTAATTTTAATACAGAATTCAGCGGAAAGTGTTGAACGTAAGTGCTTTAATGGGAACGGAGTGTCCACTGTCGTAACACTACATTTCACGTTATATCCCTCATATAGCAGGTTAGATATTGCGTGTTGATGGACCAAACTCAACGCCGCGCTTTATCTTGTCACCAAAGCGAAGAAGCGAAAATATTAAATAATTCATTTCATCGAGGGGTAATCGAACTTAAACCACCGTGTTTATATTCCACACGCTATGCCACTGCGCCAACGACGGCCTCAAGTCTATAACCTATTCATAATTTTAAAAACATTCTTTAATAAGTATTTTTAGTTAGTATATGTTAATAATACTTACTTGTCTATATTTTACGACAATTTCGTTCATGACATTGTCTTACCGCTCTGGTTAACATGTCGGCAAATTATTCATTTTTCTCACTGCGCGTGCGCACGAGATGTTAAGAAATTATAGAATTATCTTCAGTTTTAGTGTGCGACAGTTAAATTTAACTGTTAAATTTATTTTAAGGGGTGCAGTGTCTAACTGCGTTGAGTTCCGCCACTTAATACTCAATGTCTAGACAATTGGGCGGAAAGTAGAGAACGGAGCATTTTAACAATAAGTTCTTTCTCAATAATTCTATCCGCTATATGCGGGTGTTACAGGATGAAGCTAAAAAATGTATAAAATGTTTGATGTATAATGAATTGATTTGAAGCTGTTTTTTTTGTTTATATATAAGCTATATGTAAACTGTATTTGAAAGGTATTTTTTGGTTATTGTTAAGTTAAAATAGTATTTAAATATGAATATTGTTTTTAGGGTGTTGTTCATTTCATTGCTTTACTCGTTGTTCTTTTTTAAGTAGTTTTATTAGGTAAAAGAATAAGGGTTTAGTAAAATTTAAAATAAAACTATCTTTAACCACCCGAAAAGTTAGGAAGTCTGTGCGACTTCAAATCGAGATCAACTGGAATATCTACGTTAAATAAATATTACATTTTCACGAGTGTAAATTTAATTTCTATTTTTATTGTAAGGAAATTCTTTTAAACCCGCTCGGGTACACCGACCGAATCGACTTGAGCCGGTTCAGGTAGACTTTACCTTTTTAAATAAAACTATTTTACCGGATTAATCGCGTATAGTTTTATTTAAAATGTGTAATAATCGTGAAAATCAAAGAACTTATTAGACTTTACCTTTGTTTGATCGTGTAAAAAACTCGCGACACCAGAGCGAAGAAATGAAAATATTAAATATTTCATTTCCTCGAGTGAGGATCGAACCCACAACCAGTCGCATTTACAGCCACACACTAGCGCTCCTGCGCCACGACTGGCCTCAAGTACAAGTAAGTAAAATAAACAAGTATAAAGTACAAGTAAATAGCTTCAAATATTTTATATAATTTCATGTAATCATAGTGAACTCATTATTTTGGGTGAGCCGTCCACAATGACGATAGCGCCGCTTTGCTGGTCCAGCAAATTGTTTTGAACTTTCCAAAACGGTTTGTTATGGTTTACTATAGTTATTTTATGTTATATAAAATTTTATTATTATTTAAGTATTTTTGGATTTGTTGGCTTAAGTGTTATAAGAATATAAGTTATATGAATTAAATATAGCAATTAAATTAAATACCTCGAGTGAGAATCTAACCCAAAACCTTAACGATTACGATCAGACGTTGTCCATGCGCCGCGATGGCCTATGTTCTAATACAGTTGCAATTTAAATATAAAAAATAATATTCATATTGATTACTCCCGTATACTTATAGAAGTAATAAATATGAAATATATCGTAATCAAGAAAAGATAAATTGATTGCAGACGTCGTAACATCAAACTACTTTAATTATATTAAATGATTTATATAAGAATTAAAATTGGGCTATTATAATAATATTTTGCTCTAAACAGCCAATTTTCAAAAGTCAAGGTTTGAAAAAGAATTGAATATATAAGGGCAAAAGTTCCGGTAGATACTGCTTAGTGTTTTTGCTATAAATTATATTCATAAAATTGAGGAGTCATTAAATGGTATTTTTTTGCTTCACGCTGTATCGTAACGTAGTGTTAAAACACTCCATTCTTTCCCATTTTCCGCCGAATTCAGTAGGCATTGTATGTTGAGTGGCGAAACTCAACGCTTCGCTTTGTCTTGACACCAGAGCAAAGAAATGAAACTATCAAATTTTTCATTTCCTCGAATGTAAATCGAACCCACAACCTGTCGCGTTTGCAGTTTTCAGTCGAAAATTATATTTGGTTTTCGCTTTACGTTTTATCCCTAGCGGGATAAGCAGAGCGTCCGTTCTCTTTGGCACAATAGTGTCTCTTTGGATGGGATTGGGATGCTGGGGATATGGGAAGAAAAATTTAATATATCAGTTCCCCGAAAGGTTATCGAACTCACAACCGTCGCGTTCATAGTCACACACTGCGCACACTGCACACTGTCATCTAAATACTAATCAATGTCTATGAGAGTGCCAATTATACCTCACGCAGGTGACTTCAGAATGTCAAAATTATAACATAAAGCCTATTGTTATATTGAATATTCGATTTCATAGTGCACTTTGTCCATTGAGAGGCGCCTGTGCTGTTGCAAGATCTTATTAAAATATTAATTTATGTACAGGTATCTGCATTCTCAATTGCTTTGTGTAACTGTACATATAATGGTAATAGATTCGATTTCTTCTCAGGGTGTTTTTAAGAGCCTAGCCCGAAAGATTACTTATTGAGGGGATATTATTTAATCGAAACTTTATCACTCCCCCGAATGAGGATTGAATCTACAACCGTCGAGATAACATTCATATGGTATTTCACGTTATACGTATCATTGTATAATTGTAATGTTTAAGTCTATACATGAATAATATTATAGAAGCTTACTATAAGAGATTATTACTATATGACTTTTTTTTGTATACAATTTTAAATAAATATTATTTAAACACACTTTTAGGGTTCCGTACTCAAAGGGTATAACGGGACTACATTACTAAGACTCCGCTGTCCATTCGTCCATCTGTTTGTCTATCCGTCTGACACCATGCATGTGTAACTCGTGAACCGTGATAGTAGGGCAGTTGAAATTTTCATATATGACATATTTCTGTTAGCGCTATAACAACAAATACTAAAACACAGAATAAATCCCATATATCCCATTCAACAGACGTGATTTTTATGCCGTGTTTACGGAACCCTCCATGTGAGAGTTCGATTTGCACCTTGCTACTTTTTGTTGTTCTAGACTACTACTATATTCCTTCAATAAAAAGTGAAATTATTAATTTAAAAGTGGGATGCTTGTTGAGTTCAATCTCCTCTCGGAAATAACTATATATGATTTAGTTTCACTTGCTCGCTTTGTTAAAATAAAACACGGCGTTAAGTTTCGCCAATAAACACGCAATGTCTAATAATTTGCGTTCTTAACACAATTTTAATAAGAAAGTCATCCAAATCTTTAAAGCAATTCACTATTATTTATAGTAAGGTCAAAAAACGAGTGTCCCAAGTCTCCTTGACACGACATATTGCATCTACAGTTATTTCATTTTATAACAATGTTAATTACAAGTTGTAACTATTAATATTATAAATTTAAATTGTTTCATACTAAAGAAGTTACTAAAGAAGACTGTATGTATGTATGTTTGATTGTAATAATGATTTTTATATATAAAAAAAAAACGACTTAATTGAGGCCATCGTGGCGCAGAAGCACAAGGTGTGACTGAAAGCGCGACGGTTGTTGGTGCGATCCTCACTTTAGGGAATGAAATATTATTTATAAATATTTTCATTCGTTCGATCTGGCACCAAGACAAAAGCCCACTCAACACGCAATGCCTCGAAAAATTCGGCGGTAAGTAGAGAACGGAGGGTCTTACAACTAGGTTCCCTCTAGTGAATTGAAGCTGACTTAATTGAATGAATTAGTTTTGGCATAAAATCTGTTTTTTTGTTATTATTTAAAAAACATCACTATTATACTTTAAAAAATAATAGTTCAAGAAAACTAAAAAAAACCCACATTAATAAAACGAACGTAATGAGCACAAACTCGATATATTTACAAGTAGACAGTCCGAGGTTCCATCAGCCATCTTCCAATTCCATCATCAGACCAGCTCGATAGTACCATAAGTCGTTGGATGACATATTATACTATTCACTTATTAACTCTCGTAATGAAAGCAATTCATCTCACCGAGAGATTGAACCAACAACCACCGCGTTGTCCGCTTAAAAGTCCCACTATGCCACCAAGCATATTTTAAAATGTTATTCACACACTACGAAACTTAAACATGATAAAACTTTATATAATTAAATAATAATATTATTTAGGAATTTAATGCTTATTTTATGCAATTTTTATTATCATAAAAATTGTTTACGAGAAAAGGAAGTCTTTACATCCTAATATTTTTTGGAACTGTGAGAGTAACTTTAATTATGATTTATTTTTCTATTGTTTCACGCTGTTTCCCGCATACGGCAGGGTAGGCAGGGGGAACCTAGTGTTGAAACACATCTCTCCTCATTTTCCGTCGAATTCTGAAGGCATTGCTTGTTATGTCGCGAAAGTCAACGACACCAAACCGACGAAATTAATATATTAAATATAATTAAACTGACAATAAGTATAGTGTTATGCCTGAGCTTAAACAATTTCAATAAGTATAGTGCTATGCCTGAGCTTAAACAATTTCAATCTCTTCCAAGTTTTCTTTAAATCGCCTTTAATGGGAACCAATTTAGGAGAACTAAAGGGGCCCTATTCTCAGTATTGATAAATATTTATAAAATGGCTTGCTTCTTTTATTCGGGACCTATTTTCAATCATTTCAATTTTCTCAAGGCGCCAGGTAGATTTTAATTTTTTAGTTTTTATACAGTCGGTTTTTTTTGTTACTTTACCTATAATATTTTTTATATATATATATTTTATATGGAATATCTATATATTATCATAAAATTTCAATATATTATTAAATAATTAAGTTATTAACTCAAAAAAATATGTAAAAATATCGTTTTTTTTACATCCATATTTCACAAAAACGTTGCAATAATGCAAATGAATAGACTTCCCATTGCGTCTCGCGGTCGAGTGTCGAAAATGTCTTGCGAAAATTTAACCTGATTGTTATCTTTTATAGTGCAATGAAGATTTTAATTAACTTAATAAATGTTTAGGAATTTGTGTATTATCTACTTGTATATAAGTTAGAACATAGTGAAATGGAAATGGAAATGTGTAGTGAATTTTTTCTCCGTTTCTTAGGGTCAAGTCGAGTCCGCTCTAAATTTTTGCGCATTGACTTGATCAGGAAGAAAATAATAAAAAATAACAAAAAATTCCATATTTCCAGATTTCATGCGTACATTTAATAAATTTTAGGCCATAGCTTGTATATATTTCACAATTATAATTATAAGACACTTTCGATATTAATAGACTGAAAGGCAAGAAACGACGCCGCTTAAACGAATGGCCGTAAAATGACTTAAATTCAGCATGTAGGTTCTTTGAGGAGTGAAACACTGAGAGAGAGTTTTTGAAAACTCATCGCTTTGATGTGAAGCCGCATTCCGTATATGGTGGGTTCGGCGGAGGGAACCTGAGGACCTAGTGTTACGACACTCCGTTCTCCCTTAAGAAACTTCCGTTCCCCACTCTCCGCCAAATTCATGAGGCATTGCGTGTTGAGTGGCGGAACTCAACGCCGATCGAAATTCACTATATTGTGCTATATACACTTAGACATAAATATGAACGTATCAAAATGACTTTAAGGCGTAAATATCTTTAAAACCGCATCATAATCAGCTTAATGCTGCAATCAACAAGAGTATAGATAATTTAAAGGCAATCACTTTGAACAGTACAATGCTTACTAGGAGGTATATTTTAAGATATTGTTAGTGGAATCGTACCCACCTATGTTTGAATTGCTTATATTTTTTACTCTATATCCCGTATACAGTAAGGTAGGTAGAGGGAACCTGGCAAACACACCGTTCCCGTTAAGACTTTAACACTTTCTTGATTTTCGCCAAATTCTGGAGGCAATGCGTGTTGAGTGGCAGATTTCAACGTCGCGCTTACGCGAAAAGAAAATGTTCACTTCTCTTCTCACCGAAACCAAATTAAACCCACAACCTGTCGCGTTTACATCGACGCACCTGTAAACCTGCGCCACAACTGCGCAACTGTAAATGTAGGTATATTTCCAATTTTTACCAAATTCCATGTAAATTTTACGAAATGTCTCATTTTAACAAAACTAAAAGTTGGACACTTTAACGTAGTGATTTAACTCTAGGTTACTTCACTTGCCCTATTATCAACATATGAATGAGTGAAAATAAAAATACGAGGAAAGCCACTAACAAAAAATTATACTATCAGGCTTAGGTCAGTTGATTGTCACGATAACCAACCGTTCAGGGTTGACATAATACATAGAATTTGAATATGACCTAATGCGTAATTCCTTTCATTGTTTAAATTACTTTGACAACCTTGAACTCTGAACAGACAGTAGACCTAGAATTAAACCTACGCTGTTCTTCTATAGTTGATGTTGCTAGGAAATTATATTATAAAAGTAGTTTTGTATTTGTACATTTGTTCCTTTTTTTTCAGCTTCTCGCCATATCCTGCACATAGTAGGGTAGCCCGAGTGAGCCTAGTGTTAAGACACTCCGTTGCCCATTTTCTAAAGACATCTGGAGGCATTGCGTATTGAGTAAACATACATTTGTATCTTTAAATTATTAGCTTCACGCTGTATCCCGCACACAGCAGGGTAGGCAGAGGAAACCTAGTGTTAAGACACTCCGTTTCCCACTTTCTGCCGAATTTTGTAGGCATTGCGTGCTGAGTGGCAGAACTCAACGCCGCGCTTTTTGCCTCGACTCCAGAGCGAAGAAATGGAAATATAAAATTAAGTAAATATTTCGTCTCCTCGAGTGGGGATCGAACCCACAACCAGTCGGTTTTACAGTCACACTTTGTGCCACTGCGCCCCGACAGGCCTCAATTAATGTTTTTTCGATGTATTTATAGATTTAATTATTATTTTAATGTATATTTTCATTTCTTCCGTTGTATTCACGCAACACGCAATAATAAAGTTTAATTCTATGCCTACTCTCCTGTGAGCGGTATACACCAAGAAGCTGTATAGCAATAGTAAGAAACATAAAACCACCACTGTATCGGCTTGAAAGACGGTTTTGCTGAGAAGAGTCCGCAAGAAAGTTGTTAACCTTATGTTAAGTCATTACTTAGATATATCTCTATTCCTGAGAATTTAGAGATTTCTTGATGTTTGTTTGTGATATTAAATTATATAAATTAAATTATACATAAATAAAATTTTATATTTACTATTTACATACATGAAATTGAATATTTATGATTTTTTATTATTAAAATGATGTTATTTATAGACGATAATTGTAAATTTCAATCAAGTTATGGTGCTTTTTTCGTACTTAAAATATAGTTTTAGAGACCAGTCGTAGCTCAACATAAATATAAATAAATCAGCTTCACGTTGTATCCCGCACACAGCAGCGTTAAGACACTCCGTTCTCCACTTTTTGCAGAATTCTGGAGGCATTGCGTGTTGAGTGGCAGAACTCAACGCCGCGCTTTGCCTCGACACCAGAGCGAAGAAATGGAAATATAAATTTAAGTAAATATTTCATCTCCTGGAGTGGGGATCGAACCGACAACCGGTCGATTTACAGTCACACTTTGTGCCCATGCGCCACGACTGGCCTCAAACATAAATAAGAAGAAACAAAATATAAAAAATATAGTTGCAAAGTATTGGTAGTAGACAGAAGACATATCTACGGTAAATATCTTGTTTTTAAATGTTATGAAGCCGTCGTGGAGCAGCGGTACAGCGCCTGACTGTGAACACGATGGTTGTGGGTTCATTTCTCTTTCGGTTGACATGCAATGTATCGAAAACTGGACGGAAAGTTGGATATTAGGTTTCTTTTACCTACTCATATGTGGGATACATCGTGAAGCTACTTTTTTTAAAGTATTTTTCAAACTGTTTAAATAAGAAGACTAAAATAATAAGAAGAGAAGATAAGAAAAATATAAAAAAGTCGACCTTTGCGGGATTTGAACCCATGTTTGTTTACAGTCCAATCGCTCACCACCAAGTAAGCGTTGTTATGAAGTCGAAATTCTTATACACTTGTTAGAACCTATTCTTATTTCTGTTTAAATTATTATTAAATATATTTTTTATATAATAATAAATTCATTGAAGATGACTTTTATTACGATTTATGTAGGCATTATTTTTGTATTTATATGTAAATGAATAAACAAACAATATTTTTAGGGTAAAGTGGGTTCGATGGTGTCATTGACACGATTGCCCTACACCTATATTTTAGGTGAAGGCTTTATTTTGTAAAAAAAAAACTGAGATAATCTTCAAATATTTTGCATATGGTTTTTTTTATGGAAAAGACAAGGCAAACGAGCGTTCGGGTCTCCTGATGGAAAGTGACTACCGCCGCCCATGACCCCGTGCAACAGCAGAGGAGCTACAGGTGCGTTGCCGGCCTTTAAGGTGGATTGGGCGCCGGAGTCCGGCATTACCTGATACGAAACGCAGTGGCATAACCACCAGCCACCACTTTACGCCGGTTTTAAATACCGGGGGTGGTAATGATCCGGTCGAGTCTGCCCATGCGTGTTGCCATTGCTGGCGACGTGACTCTACCACACATAAAAATTGATTTGTTTTTTATTGATATATACATATGTTTTTTATGCATAAACAGAGTAGGCATAGTGAATCTAGTGTAAGGACACTCTGTTCATCACTTGCCGCAATTTTTAAATAGCATTGTGTGTTTTGTTCCGATTATTTCTTACCAGAGAGATTTTTGTATTCGCCTAAGGGGAACCAAACCTGCAACCATCGGTTTTACAGTCACGCGCCTGTCTAATGCGCTACGATGTCCTCTATAATATAATATATTTACCTTAATTAGTTTTACATAAAAATTACTGACCATTTGGTAAAAAAATCGCTAATGAAGCTGGTTCAAATCCGGCTACGTTCAAATTTTTATACGTTTTCTAAATATTTATTTTTCTGAAGCGTGATATAATAGCGTGAGATAAAAGGTAAAAAAATAGTTAAATAATAATTTAATTACAAAAATTTTAGGTTCATAATGCCACATTGACCTTTACGTCATTCACAAAATGTAAACAAACTTTTATCATAAGTTATAAAAAAAAGTCTAATTTTTATTAAGATAATATCGTGTTTGACCTGTTTATAAAACTAAACAATTTAGTATATACCAGTTTCTACTTGATAGCCTAGAGTGATGAAAACTTTTATTATGAATTCGTCCCTTAAATAAAAATAGAATAAATCTCGATTTTTTGCCCAGTTTTCGAGATATTAACTCTTCGGTTAAGAAGATAAATTATTTATAACCATTTCCCTTAGTGGGGATCAATCCCACAAGCGTCGCGTTTACAAAAAAAACAATAGAAAGAAAGAAAGAATAAAAAATGAAAAGATTTCTTTTTATAATTAGAACAAAACTCCTAATAAAAATTATACTTTTGTAAAAGTTAGCGCATAATTAAAATTTTATATTGCATAAATAAACAATTCACTTACATCGTTACCAAATTCGTCGCTGTTGACTTCTACGTTAAAATATACAGCCACAAACAAAAACACAATAATCCAATTCATCACGACGTAAAACACAACAAAAAAAATTACAAATTCACATTGTATATTTAAAATAATAAAAAAATATGTAATATTTATACAAAAATTTTAAAAATGACAATATCTAAATTTCACACTTAAATTGCCGCGTAATTTGACATTTGCTTTTTTATAACGTCAAATGTAAGTGATCGTAATTGATAAGTCCATTACTTTTTTTTAAATAAAAAAGTTAAGCAATAAAAAAAAACTAATTTTATTTCTTATATTTATATTTCTATATTGTACTCGCGGCAGCTCGCGGTGTTTTGCGGTCCGCGACTGTCTGTGGATTTGTGCAAACGATTTAGATCGCAGTTAGAATGTAGGGTTGGGATACTATCGATGAAACCGTTTAACTTGAATATTACTTATTATGAGCTTTTTGGTTTTTATGACGTACCTACATACATCACTAAAAAGTTTATTTTAGAAGCAAATAACTTTTTAAAAAAAAATAATTTTGAAATAAAATATACAAAGATGAGGCTGAATAACCACAAAGAATGTGGGTTTAAATTTGATTCTAGAGAAGGCTAAAAAGGCACCTACGAAGTTAGTCTGTGACAACGACAAAAATTTTATTTAATTTAATTATTGCATTTAATGAAGAAAAATATTTTGTGTTTGTTGGTAAATTTAATAATTAGATGTATAACGTATGATATATATTAATAACGATAACGTAATAATTGACAAAATTTATAAAATATTGTATACCGTGGCGTTTGACGCTCCGTTCTCTCTGGTAACCCCGCCAAGGATAAAGCGTGAAGCTAAAAAAATATAAATCTTTGCTGAATACTGTTATTTTTCCACATAAAAATATACATACTGTCTCTAAATTTAACCTATTTCCCATATAATATAAAATATTTAAAACTAGAGGCAAAGACGTGTTACCAAAATTACATAAGAATTTAAGGAAAAAAAACTTGTTATAATAAGCGCTCAGTATTCAAAGTGTGTTAGTTCTTTCTAACATCTGGAATTTTTACCCTGTGATAATTTTAAAATAAATCTTCTTTTATACGGTATTATTGTTTTATCTTAATGAATCTTTCGTATTCTGTTTTTTTAGCTCTCAAATCAATGTATCCTGGACATAGCACCATACCGAGTACATCTACCTGGGACCAATGTAGTCCCAAATGGATCTGGATCTGGATCCAAAGGGCGCAGGACCGGACGGAGTGGTGAGCATTAGTACAGGCCGATGTCCAGCAGTGGACTTGGAAAGACTGGTGGATGGATAGATGAATTGCTTTTTTGAGCTTCATGCTTTATTTCGCTCAGAGGAACCTAGTGTTAAGACACTCAGTTTCTACTTTCCACCAAACTCTGAAGGCATTGTATGTAGAACGGCGGAGCTCAACGCCGTGCTTTGCTTTGCTTTCGTTACCATTTCTGTGAGTGGAAATCGAAACCAAAATCTGTCGTGGTTACAGTCGCACGCTTGTGTCTCAGCGCCACAAGTGGCCTGGTATGGTATTATAAAATTAGTCGCCAAATAAAAGTAATTATTTCTTTCTTCATAATAAGAATTGAAACCATAATCATCGCGTGTAAAGTCGACTGCACCACGACAGCTTGATTTCTGAATGGAGATAACCTAAATATAGTTTTATTGAACATCGCGTTTTTCTGAAAACAAAAGAAACAGTAAAAATTTCTGCATCGAGGGTTCCGCCTCGATTGATACATATACGCAGTGTTAGGATAAAAATATTTAGAGTAGCCTTGGTTTATTATTTTTGTAAATATGTTTTGCAATTTATATTTTATAATGTAGGTACTGGTTCACTTTGTATGTTTAAACAAAATACAGCGTTGAACGCCATTATTTTTAAAATGGATGGAAAATAGAAAGTTGTGATATTATCTCTATGCATCATAATTTTATCCTGTCTTTTGCGCAGATTAAAATCTCCTATATCTTTTTTTTACTTTTTTTAGCTTCACGGTCTATCCCGCATACAGCAGCGTAGTAATCTAGGGTTAAAACACTCTTACTCACTTCCTCTACATATTGTGCACTTACTGAATGGCGAAACCCAACACTACGATTATTTTTATTACCATGGCGAGGAATCCATCTCTCATTTTCTTCAGATGCTGTGACGCCGAACTTAACCTATCTCCTTCCCTACAATATACCATTTCACGCGTTTTATCTACACGGTTCCCACATGCATATTGTAACATTTGCTATTCTCACGCTACAGTAAGATAAATTGGCATTCAACTCTAAAATCTTATCATATAGTTTCTAGCTCAATTTTTAGATAGATAAGAGAAAAGAGAAAAAATTACCGTACCGTACCGTTACCCTTCTCCGTTTTCTACTTTCGGTCTCAATTTGAGTGAGAAAATGAAAGTAATTCTTTTTTTCAAACCCTCGTTTGCCTTGTCTTTTCCATAAAAAAAAAATCATATTTACTCCATACGTCATGTTTACTTTATAATTTAAAAAACCCTCAAATCTTTGTATGTGGTATTGCACATATAAAAAGTCTCTGAAAAGAGCAGAAATTGGAGAAAATAACGTTTTAACACTAAGTTGTCTTTTCTACACCTCTAAATTTAGGAAATTATAAAAAAATCAGTAAGAAGAAACTCCCAACAACTTTTTTTTTACTTTTGTATTCAACGTTGTATATACGTACAAATGCGGCTAGTGGAGAACGGAGTATCGTATCACTAGGTTCTCTCTGCTTTATGTATAAAAACTATGTAAATTTCATCACATATAATATAGGATAAAGCCGTCTCTACTATCGTGTTCATTTTAATGTATGGCAGATCGTTTCGATATGTCACAGCCAGGCCATTGTTAATAAGGCCTTTCTCCCAATATATATTTGTATGTTTGTATGTGTTACATGCATTGTAAACTGAACGAAGAGAAAGGAGCGTTACGGTCATTTACTACGGAAATGAGAATGGTATTAGAGATTTTTGTTTTAATTTGTTAATTTATTTAATTTAAGTGTTTATGAGAGATGAGACTAAAACGTCTCTGTTGACCCGGTCCTGAATTCAATTTCCACTCAGCGGAGTTAATTATTTTCTTTTTCATTATAAAATTCGGCGCTTAGTGCCGTCTTAATGTCTCGAAAATCAACGAACCAAATCAACCAAAAAATATATAATTTACACGATCATTATTAGCAAATTAAAACTGTTTACTATTGGTAATGTATCATTAATACTACTATGTTTAATTAAATTTACTACATTTTACAATAGAATGTAAATAAATATTATTTTTTGACTGCTCAGAATCACTTCTTAATACTGTCAAATTATTTAGCAAACGAAATTTTCCAATTTTTTTAATCACCGAGTAACTTCATATTAAGGTTACACGATGATTAATCAACGTCGTTGATGCCAGGATTATTTTACAATTTCGCATTTTAGCAAGGTAGGTAGTAACACCCAGTGTTGTGACTCTCCGCTTTCCGCCGGAACTCGACAGATTGCATGTTGCTCAACGGCGGCACTCCGCAAGGCTTGATTAGCACATATGACGTGGCTTGTATAATGGAGACAAAGTTGGGTTGGCAGCGTTGGAAACCGTTACTTCCAGTAATCGAAAACACTAATTCCTACTTAATTAACTCGACTAAAGTGAAAAAATATTTATATTTAATTATGTTTTATATGTCATATATGTCTTCATTTCAGAGTTTTGGTTTAGCAAAGCCAAACTTTCTCACTAATATTGTTTTAAGTCTTATCATATGAAAAACATACGGCCGTCGCGGTGCAGCGGCACAGTGTCCAATTGTAAACGCGACGTTTTGGGTTCGATTTCGACTGAGGAGAATGAATAAATTTTAAAAACGAAATCATCGCTCTCACAACGAAAAAACTCGGAAGTTAGGCTGTTATCACAATTTTTTTCTATTTATCCTGGTGTAGCCTGGATAAAGTGTGTCTATAAAATAAAATATGTGAATTAATAAACCAACTTAAATAATGAATCTATGGTATTCACATCATAAAATAAGTTTCACATATTTTACAGTTAATCCTTTGTCTTCAAAATAAAACAAGTACAAAAGCTAATAACATAACAATTCAATATAAGAAACGAAAAATTATAGACTCATTTTTAAATATGTAAGGTTTGTGTTTGTGTTAATTTTTTTAGCTTCACGATGTATGCTGAACATAGCAGAAGGCAGAGGAAACCTGGAAACCTAGTTAAGACATTTCCGTTCTCCACTTTCCGCCGGATTTTGGGGGCGTTGCGTCTTGACTGGCGGAACTCAACGCAGCGCTTTGTCTCCTTAGCAAGGACACAAAGCGCTGCGGAAGCTGATTCATTTTATTTATAATTTTTTACTTTTAGTTTATTTTATACGAGAAATATATAAAAAAACATATTCATAACTAATACGAAATTAAGTTAGTTGTGTTGTAATATCACATTATATTAATATTTATAAATGATCTAATTTAAAAAAGAAAGCTATTATGTTTTGTTAAATCGTTTTATTTTAATATTTACATAATCTTAATATACTAAATTTGAATATATATCTATATTAAATAATAAATACATTAAAATTAATTCTAATGAAAGAAGCTATTTTAGTAGCAGTAGCACAGTAGTACATAAGTATTTATATTAAATTTATAAAATAAAAAGTTTAAAGTGGTGAAGCGCACTAACCTCAGGAAATATTGGTTCGAATTGAAAAACTCTTTGTAGTGGATATTCTAAATTTTCAAGATATTGCATTTTGAATAGCGGAACTCAACGTCGTGCCTATCATGTTATCCGACCAAGAAAACCAAAAAGAACTCATATCCCCGAACAGGAATCGAATCAATAATGGCGATTACAAAGAGACGCTATACTGCTGCGCTACGAAAAATAATTTTACTGAATTATTATAAAAGCGGGATAGAGCGTGAAGCTAAAAAAAACATTCTTTTGTTTTTTTTTGCACCGATTAAAAAACTAAATACGAAACCCGCATGCTCGACGGCCCAGTGACACAGTCAAGAGTACAGTTACAATTTACGCATAGCATTGTCATTTTAACTAATTCGAACGATTACAAGACAAAGGGCGAACGGTAACGCGTTCACGCTCTGTAGATGTTGCTGTTAAATATTCTTATTGTAATTGTTGAAGTTCACGCTGTATCCCGCACATAGCAGGGTGGGCAGAGGGAACCTGGGAACCTAGTTAAGACGGTTTCGATTACAGTTTTCCGCCAAATGTTGGATATCAATATTGCGCTTCCCCTCATTACTATAATAGATCGAAAAAATGAAAATGTTAAACTTCATTTACTCAAGTGGGATTCGAACCTACAACATGTCGTATTACGCAAACACGCACGCCATTATATTGTTTTGTATATTTACATTGTAGAGTAGGTATCCATTAATCTTACAGCATATATTGGAAGGTAAGATTGGAACAGGATATGGAAATTTCCTCGTTTATGTTTTTCGCACTCATAAGGGGTGAATACCAGTCCTGCAGCACACGGGAAAACCACGGGATTGTAAAATGGTGTGGGATCTCGCAGTGCTGAGATCTCAGTTACTATATAGTATGTACGTATACAAAACTTATAGAGACCTGTCGTTGCGCAGGGGCACAAATGTGGAACTGTTTACGTGACAGGTTGTGGGTTTCGAGTCCCACTCGAGGAAGTGAAATATTCAATATTTTTGTTTCAGTCCGTGTCGAGTTCCGTCACTCAATACATAATGCCTTTAGAATTCGGCAGAAAGTGGGGAGAGGAGTGTCTTAGCACTAGGCTCCTTCGGTCCATCCTGCTACAGAATGCAGCAAGAATCTGATAAATAAAGAGAAATAAATAAATTTACATAAAAAAATAAACTATTGTACATAACCATTTTAAGACATTTATTATGCTCATTAGGTTCATTTTAAATTTATATCTCCATTACTTATAATTTTTATGTCTTTGAATATATTCGAACTGGTCATTTTAATTTTAAGGCCGTCGTGACGAACATGGGCGAAAGTTTTGGGTTCGATTTCTACTCAGGAAAATTAATTATGTATATTCATTTTCTCGCTCAACCCGCATAATATCGAAAATTGGGTGAACAGTAAAGAACATAGTATTTTAACACTAAGTCTTCCCCGCTCTGTGCGGGATACAGCGTGAATCAAATAAAAAAAAGACGACTCATCAGAGACGTCGAGAAAGCTTAACATGGTTCGAAAATCTGATTATTATTCGTTTGAAAGTCCGTTTGGTAATTCTGTTACAGTGCAGTGCAAGTAAAAGTGAAGAAACTGTACGATTTATTTTGATAACATTTAAATAACGTATACGGTGAGTGCGTGCATACAAATTATACAGGTGTGATGAAAACAAACACAAGGGCCTAGATTCGATTCCTACTCGAGGAATAAAATATTTAATACATTCATTTTCTTGTTCCGATGTGAGGTTAGTCGTGGCGCCGGGGCTCAATGTGCGACCGTAAACCCGATTGGTTATGGGTTCGATTCCCACTCGAGGAGATGAAATATTTATTTAAATTTGTATTTCCATTCCTCGCTCTGGTGTCGAGTCAAAGCGCGCCGTTGAGTTCTGCCACTCAACACGCAATGCCTCCAGAATTCGGCAGAAAGTTCGGAACGCATTGTCTTAACACTAGGTTCCCTCTGCCTACTTTGCTGTGTGCGGCATACAGCGTGAAGCTGATTTATTTATTTATTTTTGTTTTCGTATCAACGCAAAACGCGGCGTTGACTTCTGCCAATAAACTCACAATTCCACCAGAAGGAGTCAGAAAGTGAAACTACTACTAAGTGAGGCTCCCTCTGCCGGCACTGTTACATGCGAAATACAGCACGGAGCGAAAAGAAAATGAAACACATCAGGAACAATATAGAACTTTTAGTATTAGTTTAGTGTATATGGCCCATATAATGAAATTTTGTTATTTTCATCATTAAAATTATATACCTGGTAGAGTAATGGAGTAGAAAACGGAGAGTCTTAGCACTAAGTTTCGTCGGCATAACTGGCTTTATGCTGGATACAACGTGGCTCTAGTAGATTTAATACTCTATATAATTAAGTTCAAAATTAGAGGCCAGTTGTGGCGCAGAGGCACAAACGTGTGAATGTAAACGTTGTATGTTCGATTTGATCGAATGAAGTATTTAAAATTTTAATTTTCTCGTTTTAGTAACAAGTTGAGTTCCAACACTCGCATGCAACTTCTCCAAAATTGCGCGGAAAGTAGAGAATGGAAATGTCCTAATGGGAACGGAGTATCCTAACACTAAGCTTTCAGGTTCCCTCTGTCTACCCTGCTATGTGTGAGATACAGTTAAAAAAAATATTTTAAGATTTTAAGAGTTGTTTGTGTTTAAAAATTTGAGCATTCTCCTAAATCGAATTTGAAACCAAAAATCATTGCCTTCAGTCTGAACTCTTGCTTCCTTAACAATCTACCGAAAATGACATACAGATAGACAAAAAATCCACTATTTAATATAAAGTTTTATCAAACCAGTCCATGTATATACTTGTACAGTAAGTACGTGACCTGAATTCACTACATCGACGATTCACGGACACAGCGGGGAAAGTGTTTTATTTTCATATAAATAACATTTTGTATTACAATTCTGGTGAGAGTGCTACGTTTTTGACAATATAATTGGAATCCACTCGTAATAATTAACTCTATATATATATTTTTTAATTCTTATAGAGAGTTTAATTTTTCGTTTATTAGGAAAATGATTTCCTTACAGGCTTACTACAGTCGTAAAAGCCCGTGCTTATTTTTACGTAACTTTCTATAAATTGCCGTTTGTGAATGTATTTGTTGATTCCGTCGAATTCTGGAGGCATTGTGTGTTGAGTGGCGGAACTCAACGCGGCGCTTTTTTCTCCAGAGCGAAGAAATGAAAATATAAGCTTAAATAAAAATTAAAGTGGGGGATCGAATTCACAACCAGCCGCGTTTTTACGCGTCTCACCCCTGCACCAGGACTGGCCTCAATTATTATTGGTCTTATTTATTATTTTCATAATTCTTAACTAGCCCTCACTAATGTTGGTATAAGTAATTAAACACACGGATTTCTTTTCTCAGATTCGTAGTTTAGAGAGTTGGTATATCTGCTTTACTATTTATTTTGACTAAAAAGGATATAAACATTATTAATTTCTTCGAGTGGGTATCACCCCCAATGGTTGTACAGTCAAACGCTGTGACGATATGGGCTTACCATAAACATATTACAGAAAATATCTCCTGATACAATTTTATAGCAAAATCTGTGAAATTAATTTTAGCTATTAAAATGTTTTTAAATTATTTACCTATTATTACGGAAAAAAACTCAAAATAATTTAGGTTTTAACTAAAACAAAACATCAAAACAAATATATCATATCAGTGTTCGAGTTATTTAGTTTCGTGTAGTTCTACAACACTATTACAGATGTCGCTACTAGTGAGTTCGTTTTGTTATGGCCATAAAAAAATCTAAATAAGTATAAATTATGAACAGTTACTTGAGGCCGTCGTGGTAAAATGGCACAAGGGTGAGACTGTAACGCGATGGTTGTGGATTCGATTCTCACTCGAGGGAATAAATTATTATTATTTAATATTTTTATCGCACTGGCTTCAAGGCAAAAAGCCCGTCGTTGAGTTCCGCCACTCAACATACAATGCCTCGAAAAATTCGGTGGAAAGTGGGAAGTGGAGTGTCATAGCATTAGGTTCCCTCTGCCTGCCCTGCTGTATTCAAGATACAGCGCGAAGCTTATAAAAAAATGTACTACTCTATATTAATAAATATGTATTTGTTCAATAATATGAATGAATATTGTCTTTTAATTTGACGTAGAATAGACAAAATTGACATTATTATAGTGTACTTAGTGGTTGCGAGCTCAATCTTCACTTGGAGGAATCAATTCAATCCATTTTCTT
>DWMY01000740.1:0-19889 GCA_018249775.1 Heliconius hecalesia formosus | reverse complement strand
TCGATCAGCTACAAATGAGGATGTATTTCATACTCTTCTCTACACATCAGTTGCGTACATTTCCAGTCATAGAAAAACCAGTATAGCAAAAGTGTGAAGGCACTTGATGAAGGTACCCTAGATCTTTAAAATTGAATGAACTTATTATTAAAGCGCTATTTTATTCTTTATGCTTGTGCAAAAATTCAATTGTTTATCTTAACCAATAAAAAAGTTATCGATTTTTGATCTGATATAGACCTCGATTGCCCATAGTGCAACGCCACGCTTTTTGCCTGATAACCAGAGCGAGGAAATGAAAATGTTAAATGTTTAATTTTCTTCGAGCGGGAATAGAACCCATAAACTAGCGTTTTGTCGCACTCTTTTGCCGACACGATTTGCATAACTTAGTTAATAATACTAATAAATAAAAAATCCTTAGGGCTGCATTGACGCAGGCGCATATTTCTTATAACTCCTGTTGGCAAATGCGCGAATTTCGATGCGTAGATGCATTCGAGATATCAACCTAAGAGTTTCTTTTTTGTATTACATTAACTTCCCACGCCCGTACAATTGAATATTCAATAGTATTGAAGTTTTTCTGATAAAATTTTGAACTTACCTCTGATATTTTAGAAAAATCGGATCTAAATCTTTTTATGTCGAGATTGTCGTCAACCGTGGTGACATCTGGGAGGGAGCATTTGAAATCATCTGGAATAGATTAATATTTAAAGTAATAAATAAATGTGGTCATAGTGACCCTCCATTGTTTTGTCAATGAAGTCGAGGACGACGCATTATTTACATTTAACTTGGCTCTCATTTTCATTTATGTTTTTGATAAGATATCATTACTTTTTATAAAGATATTATCACTATTGATCATTAGTATTTTGTTATTTTTCCCCCAACGTTATTAGATCTAACTTTCCCGCTTACCTCTACTAACTAAATATCAACAACAACTAGATATTTAGTATATCGAGTTTCTAGGTTACCTAGAAATGGGTTAGCTTTTTTGATGAATGAGTGAATCAGTCACAAAAATCCAGTTTTTAAATGTTACTTTATCATTAACCGATTGAGCTTTTTTTCAGCTTCACGCTCTATCCCACATATAGCAGGGTAGGCAGGAGGAACCTAGTGTAAAGACACTCCGTTCTCCAATTTAAACCGAGTTTTCGAGGCATTGTATGTTGGGTGGCAGAACTCAACGCCGCGCTTTGATAATTGTTTCCCCGAAACGGGTATCGATCCCACAGCCATCGAGTTCACAGTCACATGTTTGTGCCACAACGGCTAATCTGGGCTTATATTACAATCACAAATGAACTTTGTAACAAATATGCAAAATTTCATGCATGAAGCACTAATTGGTTTATGAGTTATAAAGGGCTCAAGAGTAGTTTCAAATAGTTCGTGTAATATAAACATGGCGCGCTTACAGCTTTTTAACTTGGCTGGACACATTGATGCATGTCTTGATACTGATTTCTACTATAGTAACGAGTCAAAAACAAGTTTGTACCTATGAATTTAAAATATTAGCGTCGTCACCCAACACGCAATATATTTATGTAGGATCAATATTGAAAAACCCATCTATCAAGTACAAACCTAACTTATCACCAGTGCAACGTCAAAATTAGTAAACATAATTTAATAATTCCTATGTATTGGAGAAAAAAAGCTATATTCAGTTGAGTTTAAGATCAATCGTGGCGCAGGGGTACAAGCGCGCGAATGTAAACACGACAGGTTGTGGGTTTGATTCCCGCTCGGGGGAATAAGAAAAAGCCGACGTTGAGTGGCGGCACTCAACATTGCCTCCAAAATTCGGCGGAACGAATATTTTAAAGGTACCTGAACCTACCCTCCTATATTATGTGAAATATAAAAAAAAATACAAAACAAAATATAATTTGTTTGTAAACAATGAGTCAGAGAATGTGTCGTTATTAGCGCAATGCTGCCAATAACACAGTAAACAGTAAGTACAAAGTCAAATATAGCATTTCCTCCGTCCACGGATGTACATCTATCTTGTATAAAGGACATTCCCAAGGACCTTGAATGTTATCAAAATGGCTCCTGGATGGAGCGCATCTGCGCAATCTGTGCATTGTATTGATCTCCTAACTTTGCATTATTGATTGTGTTTAATAATGTTAAGAATTAATTCTATAAAAAACCCCTGGAATTGTATAGAATTAATTCTTAACATTAAACGAATCATTAATAGACCATTAAAAAAAGACCAATAAATCGTATAAGAAAAATCACTTACCCAATATATCAGAATCATTTGTCGTAGTACACAAAGCAGTTGTGACGAAGAGCAGCAACAGTATTAATCTATTCATTTTGAAAGGATTTTTGTTGAAATTTTGTAATACACTTTATTGTCAAATAAATCACTGCGTGAGCATCTTTCGCGGTATGTTAACCCGGCGAGAAAGTAAACACTACTGGCAGGTGGCAGCTGGCTGCTTGTATTCAGCATTAGTCGATGTTCATCGATTCCTAGTGAAAAGTCATTGATGTTTAGTCAACTGTCGAACAAGATCTGCATAATAATACAAATAATAAATTATTATTCAGGTTTACTTTGTATATAGAATGTGTATCTAAATATAAATATTTTTATTACACTTTAGACATATTTAATATTGTTACTTTGATATAAATTAAAATAAAAAAATGTAATAAAAAAAATCAACATTGATCCTTTTGCCATCAACAGATATACATTAATTTTATTTTTGGGTATTAAAAGTGTATCGTATACATTAATTATAATATTGATTATGATATTGATTTGATATTGATACATATACTTTAGAATCGATATTTTTCATATCGATAATTTTTTTAGCATATATCTTATCTCTATTTTACTTTTAATTTTTGTATACTAGCGCCATCATCATGTAATGTAGAAGTTTTTTTTTCAATATTATTTCATATGGATTCCAATTAATAGCATATTAAATGTGTGTTGATGGAATACATAAATTATATTCCACTTAGAAAATTATCTTATTCATTTAATATATATTACAATATTCTGTTGACAGTCAACACAATGGAAGCACTTGCCGATAAACTCAGCTCTACCGCGTTCGCAATTCAAAAAATAAGACAAACGACGGACGTTGACACTGCCCGACTAGTCTACTATAGCTATTTTCATAGTATTTTATGTTATAAAATGCTGCTATGGGGCAGTACTTCAGATATAAATTCAATATCTATCTAAGAGCTTGAGATTCTCTGAGAGACTTTAAAGGTATTATTACATTTGCTTAACAATTTGTATACTATTATATTCTGTTTGTCGGACAACATATACAATGTAATGGTAAAAATAGTAATAGACATATGATTTCGATTCCACAAAGTTAAAAAATCTTTTATGGGTTTATTCTAAGATTGCCACTACGTAACTACCATTAATTAAAGTAGCTGTAAAAAAAAAAAACAAGTAAAGCTTATTACACTGTTCAAGAAAATTTAGAGGATAAAGATGTATGTAATTTATGTCTATTAATTGTCAATAATTAAATTATACCATTGAGATTGAAAAGAGCAACTGTTGAGTTTCTTGCCGGCTCTTCTCAGCAGAACTGATTTCCGAGCCGGTGGTAGTGACATGTTCATTCGACGACTGAAAATTGCTTGTAAAAATCTATGTGAATAAAGAATATTTTGAATAAAAAATCATTTAAAAAAATATTCAACATATATTTTATATTGTGTATAATATACTATGTTAACAAATAACTGATATTGTCTTATTTCTCATTAAATATTATTATATTGTTAAATTATAATACATTTATAAATATCAATAAATTTTTATAACGTGTTACTGCTAAGTGGCAACACTTCGTGATTCTACATGTTAATTTAGAATCGCGAAGTGTTGCCATGATTTATGAAAGGATTGGATTTTCAAATCAATCAATATTGCTATTTTCAATCTAAATGTATGTGAAAAGTCAATGCGTTAATCCACGGCAATTAATAGAGTAAAACTCCGTGTAATTTAAAATAAATAGGCGACACCTAACAGATGTGAAACATCGTGTTGATACAGATAATATGCATAAAAAACATAATTATCACAGAAACTCAATATAGCAAAATGAAAAAATTAAGCATTAAGAATTTCTCACAGAAAAAATGTATTTAGTAAGCATTTATTTACATTTAATATAAAAATTCGTTATTAATTTCAAACTGCAACAAGTTAATTATTACGATCAGGTTTATACCTGCGCCAATAGATTAAAACTAGATGTCGGATGTTTGATAGTTGGTAAGATTTAAGTTATGTTTATTTTCTCTGAAATTAACTTTTCTTCTTAAAATTATATGTATAGTATCGGTAATTTTCGGCGCGACTTATAGATTATAGACATGACTTGTAAATTGTAATCGATCGATGAACGTATCTGCGTCTTAGTCGGTAGTTCTATTATTGATCTGTTATTAATTGAAGACAATTGGAACAGTTATACAAAGTAATATGAGTACTTCATGTGCGAACAATTTAAAATTCAATATTTAAAGGCTATTTAGGGTTCCGTACCTTTTAAGGAAAAATGAACCCTTATATATATAGATCACTTTATTGTCCATCCGTCAGTCTGTCTGTCTGTCAAAACCTTTATCTCAGGAACGCTTGGAGATATCGGGTTGACATTAAAACCATATACTCAAATCTAAGGCCTCATGATTTTCCGAAAAAAAAAACGTATTTCTACATTTACTAAAAAAAAGATATAGCCGTTTATATCGCTAAAAATGCGTATTTCGACACTATAAAGGGAATCAAAATTAAAAGGGTGCTTCTGGTTGACCTATAATTATGAAATTCGGCAGCTAGCATCTACAGGTACATTTAAGTCAAGTGAGGTATCAGATGAAAGGACTCTGGCTAAGATAAGCTTGAATTTCAGAAAAAGCTCGAGACTTCGAGCTGCTGAGCTAAGCTGGTGTTGAGCTGACCTCGAGCTGTACGGAACCCTCAAAACGCGTTTGTCCGGTTCTTTTTAGATATTATATTACTTTAAAAAATAAATAAACCATAAATATCCTTCTGCTGCTATAAATCTTATTAATTAATAATTAGGTAATCTGCAGCTTTCAGTACCTAAACGATTAGGTTGAGTAACTATAAATCACTTTAAAAATAATACAGTTTATTTGTGCACCTCGTAGATTAGAATAGAATAGAATAGCAAAATGTTGGTGACGTGACGAAGCGGTGACGATACAAAATAACGTAGCGCGAGGTTCAGGCGCAGGGAACATATTCTCTAATATGGCTCTACCGAATATTGACTTCTGTTCGTAGGACGAAAATAATTTTGAGGGACCTTAATGAAAGGTTATTTTAAAATTACTAGTTAAATTCCGTGCACCGTAGTGTAAGGTGGAGAACGAAGTGACGGGAAGTCACTCCGGGCCTAGAAACGGGAACATGACAAAATTAAAAAAATAGGTATAGCTAAATTAATAATATAAAAATAATGAAACACGTGTTAGTTAAACGTTTTTATTTTATGAAGATTAATTGCCTACGCTCGCTATATCCTTTAATATTTTAAGCCTCTTAAGTAGCGTAAATTGCGTCACATGTTTGGAATTTTATTTCCTAAATACCAAATTCTTACAATATAATGGCAGTGTTAAGAGTATAAACGATAAAAGAAATATAAAAGTAATACTTAAGTTAGTTAACATGTCTTTACAACAGCTGTTGCAGCATATGTTCAGCAGTAGATAGGAACCTCTACTTACTGTAAATAAAATAGTAAAAAAGCTACATCGCATCGCAAATCGCAAAGACGCATCTCGCAACGTCTGCTATATAGGCAAAGATTCATTTAAAGTAAAAATAAATATTAGCAGTCACTTAAAAGCCACAAACTGACAAATCTGAGATATCCAAAAAAACCGACTCAAACCGGTATACCGTATACCGGTCACCAGGTTGATAACACTAGTAAAGCTTTGTTAAGGTATAAGTAGCAGACGTAAACTTCAGCTCAGATGTCATATAGTCAGTACCTTTATACCTATAACAAACTTCGTTGTGCCGCATCCTCGATCAACTACACATAGAAAATTGATCGAAGTCCCGCATCCACTGGGTGACCAGCTCTCTGGGGTTTACCTTGGCTCCATAATACCAAAAATATCCTAAAGCTGTGGTAAACTTCTTGTCTTTGGACGTTCTGAGATGATAAACTAATAACTAAAATATATAATAATAAAAAGTACAATGTTAGTACCTAAGTATATTAACAAATGAAATCTACTTGCGTTTATGACCTGTCATTCATATGACCGGACCTTAAACAATTTCACTAAATAAAAAGTCTATTAAAAACTTATAGCGATAACTCTAAAATAAGTCAAGGCATGTATTAGTTGACGTTCGCTGCATACAGCCGTGACATACGAGTACTTATAATATAACTTATTGTTTGACCACAAAACAATTATCCTTGGCAAGAGGAGCAACGGCGGTCAGCTCAATACAAATGTCAGTGTATGTATGCGTGCATCAGAGCAAAGTGACCAGCAAAGTAAAAAGGTTTTACCCTAATAATATCTTTAGTCTTAGCCCATTCATAAGATCGTGTAATATTTCGTTTTCAAATAACCGTCTTAAGGCAGCGGGGACCAATAAAAAATTATAGATGACTAACTATTCGTTATTATATAATAGAAAAGGTAATATTACCTAAGATATTTATAAATACTCTATAATTAATATGTCTATGAGAATAAAAAAAATATAGCATACCTAATAATAAAACTTCACAAACTTTTAAAAAATATTTGCTTTATATATTTTAAACTTAACTCTAAATCTTAAATAACATATCAAAGATATAAAAGCATTTAGGCTTTACTCACGAAGTAGTTTTTGTTCATTTGAGTATATGATAATTATGTTAATAAATTGTAATCCGAAAAATTAATTTTTAACAAAAAAAAACGGACTTCAAACAATAAACCAAAAAGTTAAAAAAAACTTAACATAAAGTAAAATGCACTTAGATTTTGTTAAACAAAAGTAATTAAAGAATGATTTTACAATTTTGAAGTTGATGCTAAGTAAAACAAACAGGCTCAGTAATTTGATATGAAGCATATGTTACTACTATACATAAGATTGTAGCATTAGCTATTCACCGACTTCAAAATTATAAAATCTTAGTTATGAATTGAAGTCGGTTTTATTTGTAAAAAATTACCTATTTATTTTACGATTTCAAGTAATGTGTAGACTAAAAAAAGAATGCTTCTCAAACGAGTGGTTGTACTATGTAAAACTTCTATCTTAATAAAGTATATTTTTTGTGCAAACTAACATTTTGGCATATTGAAAAGAACATATATAAAAAAAATCGGGTGAATTGGGAATCTCTCCCTTTTTGAAGTCGATTGAAAATGAGAAAATCTTCTTTTTTGAAGTTGGTTGAAAAGAAATACATCGATTAGGAATCTCACTTCTGACGAAAACTAAACCGTGGTTCGCTAATTCCCGACTGCTAAGGAAGGATTATGTTTTTCGCGCGTATCTTGTATGTATGTAATATTCTTTATTACCTCGTATCTCCAGAACCGCCGAACGGATTTACATATTTGAGGTATCGTTAGATTCGTATTAGCAGCCCAAGTGTTTTTAGATAGGTGACGTTAATAAAAAATAATCATGGCAGCTGTGGTACGCCATTGGACTAAGTGAAAAAAAAAATCATTTCGAATACTACAATATGGGTATCAAATTCAAGAGCTCAATTTCAGGATTTCAAAAAGGTATATATGATTATCATTACCATAATAAATTCTAACAAAAAAATGAAAAATAAAAAAATATTTGTAAAAACAAAAACCCCGACTGCATCAAACTAAAAAGAAAATAAACAAGCCCAATAGTTTATTAGGATTACCAGTCGGGACCTATAAGTAATTCTTCAATCAATAAAACCTTTACCAGGAACCCCGCATAATTTAAAAAGGTCCCGACTGTTAATCCTAATACACTATTGGGCTTGTTTATTTTCTTTTTAGTTTGATGCAGTCGGGGTTTTTGTTTTTACAAATATTTTGTTATTTTAACAATGTTTTTCCTTGTTACTACAGAATAATTATTGTATTTAAAAAAAAAACAGTTTGTTCAATTTGAACCGGAACCCATAATCAGAACCTAACCAAACTATCTTTGAAGTGTATCTTTTCCAAAAACGAATTATCAGAGTCGGTTGTCGTGATATTGAGTTATTAGTCCATTTGTCGCGCTCATACCACCTACCTAATGCAAATTTGAGAATAATATGTTTTTTTTACAGATACCATTGTCAGAAATGGACCAAATTAAAATGAGACCACACAGAAAGCATTAGGTTTAAAATACAAAAGAAACATCAAAAGTTCTGATGTAACAAGCAAAAATGAATATAGTCGAATTGATAACCTCATTTTCCTACAGAAATCGGTTAAAAAACAGACGTTACATGCGTAGAAGAGAAAAACGGAGCACTAAATTTACTTTAACTAATAAAAAAAATATTGGAATTTAGTTACAAATGAATTTCAGTATAAACGGTACACACTACACACCCGACTACATCACCTACACATATGTTTAGATAATTAAGACTGTTGTTTTGGATGGAATATTTATTTGTTTAATTTTCAGTCAATATCTATTACTTGCTTAGTGACGATTTTCATAATTCACATGACTCATGTGAATTATGAATTGTAATTATGTATTTAGTTATAATTCATCCATCATACTCCATCGTGATAACTTGCCAGCATCAGTGAAACATCAGTGGCTAGAGATGTAACCATGATCGAAGAGGGGCATACCTACCACTCAGTAAGTCGATCTTTGGGTGTAACAACTTTAGTGATTTATCGCATTGTTCAACGCTATAGGGAGATGGAATCATACGTGCAGAAGATGTTGTTCAGACCCAAAATCAACTTTCTGCGGAGCGTAACGTCAATCTCAGTGAAGAGATAGTTAGAATTTGTCTGAGGTAAGTTGCATTAAAGTCCTATATGCCAGCAAAGGTATCCAAGCTCGAGGAAGCTCATCGTATCAAGATTAGCCTTCGCTTGCAAGCATCAAGATTAGTCAAGTGAGTGGAGGTCGCGTTTTTATTCACCGATGGGGGCCGTATTTGTGTTAAATTTCGTGGATTAGAGGGGAAAGATGTGAAGCTATCGAGAAAAATGATATTAGCCACACAAACTTCACAGTAATAGTCATATGGCGAAGGATCAGTGATGGAATGGGGTGGTATGTTTGGGAGATGGTACAGAGTTAGTGTTTATTGAAGATGGATCTCACAATGCACAACGATATGTATAATGTAACTGAAGTCTTAGAATAACATGAAATTAAAAAAATATATTATTTGAAATTTTACAGTCCAATTAAGTACCTTATATAGCAAAATTTCATAAGTTTGATTTATTTTCTAAATAACTCACGGAGCTAATTTTAGTTATTTTTAGACATTGTAATTATTTTGTGACCGCACAATATTTTAGAAAATAAATTCACTGAAAAAGTAACTTTTCTCTTTGTGCTCCCCAAGTTATGACGGTGTGTGTATTATTCGACATACAAATTCCCACCATTTTGTTTTATATCTATATTTTTTAATCATCAATAAAATGATTGTCAGATCAATAAGATAATTTGTTCAGTTTTTTGTTAATTTAATGTAAAAAATAAAGTAAAAATTATATAATACAAGAGTTTAATAACAAATAAAAAGGCTTAAGCTACAGTTAAACTAATAAAAATACTATTAAAAAATAAAAAGAAATTTTACATTATAAAATATAATATAGTAAAATTAATAAATACACTACAAAATAAAGAAAAAAATATATACTATATTAAAATTTCTACGAATATAATAAAGCCGAACAGTTTGTTTTTATGTTTGAATGCGCTATTCGCTGGAAAATGAAAAATACTTTTTAAATTAAAAATATAGTTTTACATAATTATTATAATACCCACATTTAGGAAGGCTATATGTTATCTACGATAAGGCTAATTAGATTCAAGACAGCATATAATAAAGATTCATCGTATGAATCAAAATTATGTCTTAAGCTATAAATAACGATAAAAAAATAAAACTCTTGTTCAAAGCCAAACAATTGAAATGCATATGGAAAAATACTGAAAAATAAAAAAAGAAAATGAAGAAACTATATTTAATTATAATAATCTTATATCTTAATAATTCTACGGCATTTTTATTTTAAAATAATTGCTTACAATGGCAACTCTAGAAAAACTTATGGCCTTTTTATTATAAGCGAAAGGCCATTTTAACGTATAAAAATATAAAAAGTATGAAAAAAGAATAGACTACTACAGTACGGTCGACGAGTAGTGACCACCCTGAGGTAAGGTTTTCTGGATGTTTGTGCATTGTCCATATTTAATTTTCTCGGGAAAAATAATAAGCAAAAAACCAAATCTGCGCAGCCATCTACGGCTTATCTCAGGGCGGCCACGATTCATTAGCCGCCTAGTACCTAGTTAGTACCTATTGTGAATAGTACATTCAGCTTGTTCTTACGACACAAAAATACCTACTTCTTATTTAATATAACATCTAAATATAGCAAAAGTTAGTAACTGAGATAAGAAACAGAATGTTTAAAATTTTAATAATCTTATTTATTATAAACGTCGAACCGAAATCGAGGTCGACGGCGGCACCGGTTATTCGGCTATCCATGGTAAATTATTTAAAAATCATAAGTAATTTATTTTTAGATATATCACATCAAGCGATGTGATTATTATATTAATTTTAATATTTATTAAATTATATAATGATTTATGCTAATAGTAGATATATAATAAACAATTTCTAAACATTATTAAAAATTCCTTGAAACTAAATCAAAATTATAAAATAATTAAATAATATAAATTAGAATATTTATTTCATAAAGCAAAAGAAAATAACAGTCAATAATCAGGTTTGGGCAAACCCATTTTTGATTTTAGTTTAGCTGAATATTTTGTCCAACATTTTTAGCTAAAATGGCTATGTAGGAGTTCCATCAATTGTTAATTAGGTAATTACTATTAATTTCACAAACTGAATATATCTCAAATTCAAAATATCTGTCGTTTCAAGAGTATGCTACAATTATAAATAAACATTGTTAATCTAATCAGTCTTACATTTGGGCACCTTAAATCACAACAGCGCACAGAAAGCTCTAAGCTTTAGAACCTTGTAAATATAAAATACAATATTATTTAACACTCATTTATAATAGTAATTATGGTAAAAAATAAAAACAGACATTCCTTGTAACGACATTGAATACAATATTAATACTTATAATATTTTAAACAACTGTGCACTAACAGCCTCAACGGCCGAGACGCTATTTGATCGCTAAATCACAATCACATGCGGCTATAAAAAAAATTATTTACATACAATCTGTATGCTGAATGCTAATGTTCAAAATATATAATTAGACGTCGACAAAAGTCAGTCCCAAATTCGATTACGAGGAATAACGTGATGTAGTAAATGTAACATATTTAAATAAATAGGCACCGTGTAATTGTTTATACGGACGTCACGACTACCACTCGCACCGGCTGGCGCTCCAACAATAAAAAAGTACTTAAATGTATTACAAAATATGTATATCTTACGTATATCTTAAGAATTTGAAAATATAGCTTAAAACTATTAACAAACCTTAAATAAATTGTTCTATAATATCTCATTTATTCAAATATAATCATTTAAAAAGTACTCTGTGGTTGTACAATCGAAAATAAAGGTTATTGTAGCTGTTGCGCATTGTCGTGTCAGAGTAAAAACAAAAGAAGAAATAAATATTAAATATAATAGTTACGTACGAGAGTGGGTTAGACTGTCCCTCATCACGCAATATCTCGAGAATTCGCCTGAAAGTGGGGAATGGAGTGTCTTAACACTGGATTCTACTATCTTTATGCTTGACACAGCGTGGGACTCGAAAATCCACAATCATCACAAACATACAAACAAAAATTACTCTACCACTATTACCTCTTTTTTTTTATGATTAAGATTATTGTTTCACGTTGCATCTAGCATAAACAGGGTCGGCACTCAACGCCGTCGGGTGAGAATCGAACCCACAACCGTCTCACCCTGTGCCACTGCATCTGTGTATATACTATATGTGTTTATAAAGCGGGTGAGGTCTAGATGCATTCAATGTCACGCAGCGAGCAAGGCTGCCAATTGTCAACTCCTATTAAAAACAATAAATCCTAACATGTTCCTTATCACGTAACATTACTTGACTACTGTAGTACAGTGTACAATGTATATACGCATATACAAGTTTTAAAAATGTTATAACCTATTACTATGACTTTAATATACAAGTTTGTATGTTTAAAAATAAATTTAAACCTAAAAAATGCCAAAATGATAGCTTAGTTTTTTTTATTTATTATAAAATAATTTATTATTTAACAGCCATTTGAAAAGTTTTCTTTTTTATTAATTTTATAACTTGTATTTTTGAATGTCTCAATGAAATTTTTGTAAAAATATATTTTTACTTAACATAGCTATAAGATAAAATAACATTTTATATTATAATTAAAGGCAGTCAGTGAAGATCTAAGACACTGGTTAGTTAACATTTTATTACTAAGATATACACTAAAAATCACTGCCAAGAATTTCAAGATCTCTTTTAGTTTGGTCATTATTTGTAGTGTTAGTGATATTGAGGCCAGTTGTGGCGCAGGGACAGAAGCGTGTGACTGTAAACGCGACAGAAGCGTGTAGTGTGTTCAATTCCCGATTTCCCGAGCAATGAAATGAAAATAATTCAGTCTCCAAAATAGGAATCCAACCCACAACTCTTATATTTACAATAAGATAGCATGCAGCTGCACCGTGGCGGCCAAAAAGGTCTGGAAGTAACCTAATTCAAATTTGTAGAAAATCACCAGAGATTCTTAAAAGAGGATTTTTATAGTCACTTTTTTGGATAAATAACTTTTTTGGATAAATAAAAGTTATAGAAATTTTAGATTACACCACTTACTATCTAAAGAAATATATAGCATAGAAAAAGATTTAAATGATCTTTGAGTGGAAATTGTATTTTCTAGATCTTTCGTGTCATCACATAGTTTAGAAAGGCATCAATATCACTGGAATGTAGCATAAATGTAAAAAATATGTTATAGTCATACTGTAAATAATTATAATAATATGAAATTTATGTCTACTTGCAAATTTTAACAGATGTATTTTTTATTACCCAAAATCCAATGGAATATGGCGGCATTGACACATGTTTACCGGATTTAATATGATGAGGCTGCAGATCTAACTGTGGAGACTCATAATACAATGGCCACCCATTCAAAAGTATTGTTTTAGTCCTCCTATTATTTGAAGGCGCGCTTATAATGTACTCATCTATATCCAAATTATTGCCATGAAAAGCTGTTCCGTTCAAGAGAAACTTAATTTTGTCTAATTTCAAATTTATAGCAAAAATGGTGATGGCACTTGAGTCATTTGTGTATTGCTTGTTAGCGCAATGTGCATATATCCTTTGATACCGAGAGCATTTACAATTTATATGTAAAACTTTATTCCCAACAAGTTTTTTGTATAATATACTGACCCACCAGTCTGGTAAAGGTTCTAGTTTGTCACTAATCAGGCTGTAGTTACCTCCATATAAGCTTTGCCTTATCACTGTTGTTATATTATACTTTGCAGATAATCCTAGCTTGTCTATCCAAAGTGGTGACCCAGCATATGTGTTGGAGAGCCCTGGGGCTCCCCCTCCATAGGAACTACTGGTTTCACTTAACCACATGGGTATATTATGGTATTTCTTTGTATGATTCAGCATTACTTCAATCTGCTTCTTGAGTAAGTCAAAAGTATTCGGATCCCAGAAATCATCTAGTTTAGCAGTTCTGCTGTTTAAGTAGTATTGGTGCCATGATCTAGCATTTATAAAATGTGAACCATTACCTAAAAACTCCACCATATACTTGAGGCAATTAGGCTGATGTTGCTGTGGTCTAGTAGTTTCAGGGCCGACTAATAGAGATTTTTTATATCCATGATGATTCAAGAGTTTACGTAGCTTTTTGTAGTCATGGGCTAGGGATTGTGGGCTAATGCTTAGGTTAAAGACATGTCGAAACGAATTTGGTTCATTGCCAAGCTGAAAATCAATATCGAAATTTCTCATCTTAGAATATTCTAAAATGTCGATAGCATTTAGGCTATCCCATTCCTCCCCACTGCGTAGAAGGACATTGAAAGCAAACAACAACTTTAGATTCGTAGCTTTACAAAATTCATTTATTTCACTCCACTTTTTACCAGTCATTATAAAAAATGGTAAGAATTTATGAGCACACAGGTTCTGGACAGCTGAACATGTGCTATTTGATCTAGAATTTACATGACACTGGTCGCATGAAGCTGTAAATTCGTCTTCGGAGGTAAAAATCAACCGTTCGGACATGGTGCCTCCGAGGCGGAGCCGCGCTGGGGCCAACGCGGCTGTCAACTCTTTAAATTTGGTATCATTAAAATCAACATCCTTGTAATTTTCTATTTCCGATGTATCAAGCCCTACACTGAGAAAGTCGTCTGGCATCATTGGGTGGTTTTTTTGGTGGATGTTTATAGTAACGTAGCATTTTTCCCCAATGTTATATTTAACGAATAGGCCCAAGAGAGCGATGTTGCCGCAAAAAATTATAGCACATGTTAATACTAACCGTCTGTTAGACAGCATCTTTAAGACACGATGCTGAGTGCTGTGTCTTAGAGAGGGGGACTATATCGGAAGAGTCATTAACACTGAATATTTACTTCACGGAAGGAACCTCCTTACAAGATGTTAGTGTTATGCAGACTGACAGCGACGGCCACTGGATAAGGATTCCCGACGATCATCGATTTTGCTGAACATCGATGTTAGCAGATAAAATATTGATTTTTTAGTATCAATGTTGCATTAAATAAAATATCTTTATTTTATCTTTTTGTAATCAATTAGGTTAAATTAATTTATTATGAATTTTGAAATTTTTTATGTATGTAGATTTAGATTATAATGTTATAGTTAAAAGAATAACGGGGCTCTCTTAAGGAGATATTGTATAAATATAGAAATTTATGTATATGATAAAGTAAGTCTAGTTCTAAGTAATGTCTAAAGGAAAAAAAAACATTAAAACAAATGTATACGAATTACGATGACAAAAGGTAAGGACCATAAGTCTGTAGTGTAAGAAAGAATAAGCAATTTAAAACAAACATCTATATCAGCAGGGACACATAATCGAAATTTAGTCACGTACACGTGCTTTTAAAATTATTATTTTTACAGTCTGTTGACAAAGTATTCAAACATATAATGTGTTTTTAAACTTTAATGTGTTTTTGATTTTTGTTTTAATTAAAATACAGTTGTTTTATTTATTGATCACGATATGAGAAAGAAAATCGATGTTTTTCTTTAGATTTTTATCGAATATCGATATATATAGCTTCGATGTTGACATCGATGTAAACATCGATGTTAACAACGATGTTTTTCTAACATCGGGCATCCCTATTTATAATCTTAGTACAACGAAACTGGAAACTTCGTACGACGATAAAATTATTCAATTAAGAAGTATATGGAGTCGGAGACTTTAGACCACTATAGACAATTTTTGATTTTTTAGCATTACATTTGTCCAGTCTAGAGGTAGCTTTGGAATTGAATATTTTAATTAACGTTATGATGTTGCTACAAATTGAATACGAGCAATAATATTAAATTTATTTATTAACTTTATATATTTATAAAAGTAAACATAAAATAATATTTACTAATATTTACTACAATTAATTTATTGAATAGCTCATAAAAAATGTTAAATATATTTTCACAATCTGTTCTGCACTGTCTGTGGTAGTTCTCTAAAGTCTATAATCTATATAGATAAACTTTAAACTTTAAATTATAGTTTTAAAATATCTGTTGATGTTGTTGTTGCTTATCACTTCAGTATTCCATTACAGTATTTTTTTAAAAGTTTATGAGTTTTTCATAGCTTAGGTTACTCCGGATAATTAATATTACTATTACTGTCACTATAGAGTTTGGACTCTTCCCTGTGCTGTGGGAAATTGTGCGTTTTGGAGGAGAGATTACCATAAGTGATATATCATCGTTATTATTTATAATATAACTTTATATTATGTTATTTTATTACATTGTTTTTAACCTTTTTCAAATTCAAAAAGTGTAACTAGTATCCATAATCATCCTGTTATTATTAATATTAACAGTGATAAAATACTTATGTGATTGATATTGATCTTCACAACTTTACTATATTGATATTCATTTATTACTTAACTTATAAAATCTAAACAACAATGGATGTGGCACATTTTTTCTAGTCAAATTAATAATATATAAATTTAATGTTGCTATATATACATATATCTTGTGCTATTGTTAAATGTGCGCATGAGAAAGTACACAGCTTATTAAAAAGAGACAAGTGAAAAACATGTATCCTAGAGAAATCACAATACTTATTCAGGAAAAATACCAACATCGTATCTTATGGCATCAATCTAGATCCCCGAGAGATAAGAACAAATTGAATTATCTAAAAAAAAAACTAAAACGGCTAATACAAAGATATAACAGTGACTCAATTAACTGTAACCTACAAAGTCTAACTAACGACCGAAGTATGGACTATTCCCTCTGGAAAGTTACTAAGAAATTAAAGTGACATATTACCTAGATTCCATCATTAAACATGGGAATCAGGATCCTATCCCATTAAATTTTTGTGATGAAAGTCAAAACATAAAGCTGGTTTCACCTAGGGAAGTCAGGTGTGAAATAAAACAAAAAGTTAACCAAAAGAAATCTCCAGGATTTGATTTAATCTCAGGAGATATATTACATAACTTATCAAGAAAAATTATAATTAAACTTAAGAACTTAATTAATGCTGCATTTAGACTTAAATGTATGCCAGATCTATGGAAAGTAGCTGAAGTAATAATGATAGCAAAGCCAGAGAAACCACCCCAAGACATAACATCTTACAGGCCAATCTCACTTCTACCTATTATGTCAAAGCTATTTAAAAAATTGTTCATAAAAAGGCTCAAGCCAATTCTGGAGAGTAAGAAACTCATTTCAGATCATCAATTTGGTGTCATCGAACAACACTCAACCATTAATCAAGTTGAGGCAATCCAGCTCCTCGACAGCACGGACATAGTGAGAAGACTCAAGAGAATTTAACCTTTTGAGTTAGTGTAGTGCATAATAGTTCAGTGGTGAAAGTGTCATTAAATATAAAGAACCCATAACTGTCTTCCCCTTAAATAGAGACAATAAGAAAAGCGCCGAAAAATTTCATTATAAAACTAGGTTTAAATTAAATGACTCATTAACCAACCAAATAGCTAGATCATAATATAATATTATTATTGCAAGTTTGTACACGCTAATAATAAATTATATATATATATATATATATATAAAATTCATTTCAAAATTCTAATTTAAATTGTAAATGTTAATTAACTTTAACATTATTTTGAAATATATTTAGTATGAAATCAGTGTGTTTCAAATAATTGTTTTCATTTGTAAAATAAATAATTTTGTTGCAAATAAATTAAAAATGGTCTACTAATTATTAAGTTCCCTAAAACACAATTTTTGTTTTTTTGCCACAATTTGTGTTATACTTTAAAAATGGAAAATTTACTAAAATTATTTGTGATATGTTAACACCATTATATTTAATAACTTTATCTTTTAAAAAAAGTACCAATACACTAAATAATTTAACAATAATAATTCTTTGTGCCGTGTGATCCCGGCCTAGAATATTATCATCCTGGTACTGGCGGTGTCGTAAGAGGCGACTAAAGTACGTGTGGTAGAGTCACGTCGCCAGCAATGGCAACACGCATGGGCAGACTCGACCGGAACATTACCACCCCCGGTATTTAAAACCGGCGTGAAGTAGTGGCTTTATGTCACTGCGTTTCGCATCAGGTAATGCCGGGCTCCGGCGCCCAACCCACCTTAAAGGCAGGCAACGCACCTGTAGCTCCTCTGGTGTTGCACGGGGTCGTGGGCGGCGGTAATCACTTACCATCAGGTGACCCGCACGCTCGTTTGCCTTGTCCTTTTCCATAAAATAAAAATAAAAAATAGTAAAATTGTCAGTTCAAAACTAACTTAATATACCAATGAAATTATTAGAAGATAACTAATAATTTCATTGGTATATTTGTAAAAATAGTAATTTTGTAATGTATTCAAAAAAATAATATGATTTTATTACTCAAGTATTTACAATTTCAAATATGAATATTTGATAATTTATAAATGTGTTTAAAAATACGATATTTGTATTGTTTTACATACTGTAATTTTAAGTGGTGGGCAAAAGTAACAAAATAACAGATATAATCTCAATTTGCATGCAAATAATATATAACCATAAACTCTATTATTGTTTAAATGTGTGATTCAATAAAATCTGTAATTTACAGATGTATCTATTTTATGTTTGCATTCCTTTTGTACATCTACATAATATGTACAACGAAATAGCCTATATATACTAGTTCATAAACTGACATATAGATGGCGTTGATCCATGTTATCACGTTTGATGCCGAAGATTGGTCTCTATTATAGTATATTAGAATGTACTCTGGCCCACTGGTCGTGGTCGTGGTCGTGGTCGTGGTCGCGGTCGTGGTCGTGGTCGTGGTCGTGGTCGTGGTCGCGGTCGTGGTCGTGGTCGTGGTCGTGGTCGCGGTCTGGTCTAGTACTACTGTAATGACATTAACGGTATACTATTTGTATGTTTTGACTGTGGTAGGAGATAAACAATAAATTATAGTTAAAAATTCTGACAGAAAGGTACCACCATTTCGGTAGAATCAACTGAGTCATTTTAAAAAACGTGGAGTATAGTGAGCTTCTGTAATTAATATTTTTAATGACTAAAGTAGTTTGAATCATTATTTTCTTTCGAAAATAGTTCTTTACAATTTTATTTATGGTATTGTAGTGCCACCCTAATTTTATCTATTTTTAGTGGATACTTTTTCATAGACCTCCTTTTAAAGTCCTTCTTATCTCTACCCTCTATAGTTTTTCTATAAAGAATATGTGTAGATTAAATATACGAAAGTAAAAGAACAGAAAAAAATATAACAAGTATCTGGTTGTATATTAGATAAAATTCTTACGAAATTACAAAAAAATATTTTACTTTTATAAAATATCTTTACTTTTCTAAAAAAAAATATATACTGGCTCTTTCACGAAACTGCTGTTCCCGGATGTAAAGATTTATGCTGTTAGATGGCAGACCTAAGAAATAATAATTAAAACTAATAATTGCGTTACAGCTACCACATGGATCAATAAGTCCTAGAGACTAACAACGAAAACAAAATTATTTTTTTTGCAATTTTTTTTTTATTAATCAACATAATCTTTTAGAGTAATACATTGGTTACAACGCTTTTCCAATTTTTCAATACCATGTTTATAAAAAAAAATATCTTTCGCTTCAAAATAAGTTTTAGTTTCAGCGATGACCTCCTCATTTGAGCCAAATCTTTTTCCCTGGAGCATATTTTTAAGATCAGCAAAGAGCCAGTAGTCACTGGGGGCTAAATCTGGCGAGTATGGGGGGTGGGGAAGCAGATCAAAGCCCAATTCGTTCAATTTTGCCATTGTTTTCATCGACTTGTGGCAGGGTG